>SSNR01000004.1:3657337-3705122 GCA_006937965.1 Callopanchax toddi
AAGAGACAGGCTTTAGGTTACATGATGATTCAAGTGCTGTCGAATGTTTTTAATAACAAAAAAGTAAAGCTTTTCTTCCTCTGAAAGTTCACCTGTTTAGCTTCATCAGGATCAAGTGCTTCTACTCCCCTTTTCCTGTTCTTCATACTAAAAGAAAAAAGAATTAAATAATCAATTTATCGTATTTAAATATTGCAAATACCTATTTGATTGCTGTGGGTCACTGACAGTAAGTGATTATTTACCATCATTAAACTGAATATGAATACAAACCTTCCTGAAGAAACTGGGAGTAGAGGAAGCCGTCATCATCGCTTTGTGGAACTTTAATGCATTTGTGCACTCCTTCATATTCCACCTTTGCAGGCATTTCCTGTATGGGCATACAGTATACTGTAAATTCAGTAATAGTTCTGTATTAGTAATCATTTAACTTTTTAATCTATTAACAGTGCAAAGTAAGAAAGAAGAAACATTGAGTCATAACTTGAATAAAGCCAAGTATCTTTTAAAAACGTAAACTTTGTGCACTTTAACCAAACTTTGGACCTTGAATTTTAACAGAGGAGCCACTAAAATGCACTGCTGTGGGGATCTTTTGTAATTGTTCTTTATTTTTTATTATGATTCAAGTGTAAAGATGTTTTAGAAAAGTTTAACCGGCTGGATAACGATATCCCTCTTCACCAACCTGAAAATGAAGCAGCTCCTCCTCACTGCTGCAGCAGGAGACATGCAGTAACCTCCTCCTGCAGCAGTGAGGAGCTGCATTTCTTTACTAAGCAAAAAATAAAACGGAGGAAAGAAACGCTGTGTTACAATAATGTATCTGTCTGGACTATGCATGTAATCATGAAACAAGCAAGGTCTCTGTTAGATGTTATGAGGTAAATGTTACTTGTATGAAGACAGATAGAAAACACTGGTAGTTTTTTTTCCAGGCAAACACCCAGGTCGAACCACGCCGAATACGGGCTCTATTAAATACAAACCACGTGGTAGTTAGTTCGGTGTGCGGCTAAAAAACCGCAACCCAGTCACGGAGACCATGCGGGTCTTAATAGTGTCTGAACCGGGTAGAATTTTCAAAAAGTTATGGTGAAGTTTCAAGTGGCGCCATAAACCGGACGTTCATATTTGAGAACCCAAACACCTGCACTATGCTATTTGTGTAGGAGTTTAGCGACATGTTTGACTCAGAATGTGTCTCCAACAGTTTTCCTTGCTACAGTATTTGTCCTCAGACAGAAACTTTCAGCGAACTTAAACAAATGACTAACCTGACGTCGAGTAACGTGGCTAGCTTAGCGCCTGTGGCTCCACTCAGACAAATAGTACAAAATAATGAAATATTATAACCATCTCTGGCAAATATCGATTTCAGTGACTTACCGAGTGTAGAAAACAATGTAGACAAAAAGAAAAGTCGAGTTTAAAATGTCCTGGAGGAGCTTCTTCTCATCTCTGCTGCAGCTCCGACCGGTAAAAGGAGAGGGAGGAGTCAGAGACTGACTCTGGAGGTGTTCTGTCCACTGCAGGTGTTCAGAGTTAGCAGGTCAAGAGTTATCTTATCCCATTTGACACCTACAGATTTGATTTAGAAACACTCCTTTTTAACACTCAGTTTTAACTCGCACTATTTGGAAACTCAGAGTTACATATCAAGAATATAACTCTTCTCAGATTTAAATTAACTCTACACTTGCTGAAATTTGACCAACACCCCAAAATTAACACTTTTGAATTTGCTGTGTAAGTATCATCAAGTTTACTGAGTATATTTGATGAGACAATATGCAAACACACATAACATTTCTCCTTCTTCATTCTTTACTTTATTTCAGCTTCTTTTCTGTTGAATAATTAAACCATTAAGACACATTTAGAGACAGATTTAAAGATTTTACCCAACAACTTAATTTTCATGGCATCACCCAGTTTACTCTCATACCACAAAAACAACATCTCCAACTTTGGATAGTCTGTTTCATCCCTGTTCCACAAATAACATCATTTTGGGTGTTAAAATAAAAAAGAATTTATATTAGTCTTCTTCTTATTTCTTACATTAATGGATTCGTAAAAGAAAAACATCAGACCAGCTTAGCCAAACGCATCATTTCTGACCTCAGGGCAGAGAAGTTTGTACAAATAACATTCCAACGAGCTCCTTCCTAAGTCCAGAGAAATGATCAGACACCAGGATTTAAAGAGATAACAGGATTTAGCATGTTACCAGCAGCTTCTGTAGCTGAGTTGAAGGTGTGCTTTAGCAGCATTGCTTCAAAATGAACAAAACTGGATTCAAACAGGTAATTAACTAATGTCCAGAAACACAGCTGCAGAATACATGTGAGTAGCTGGGGAGAAGCAGTAAATGTTTTAGGAAGATCTTGTAATTAACTCAGTTAGCTGAGGTGCTTTAGCCTATTTGACCAAAACATCCAGAGCCACAAATGATTTAAGCATCATTTTTCTTCTTTGCAGTTTATTAATTGCATATTAAATACAATTTATTGGAAGTTTCCATCTGACAAGAACATAATATAATTGTCTAACTTAAACATTTATTAAACTACTCTTTGGAGACCTTGAAAAATAAAAGAAGAAGAAAAAAGAACATAACAGTAACCATACTGTTGCAGCCCAGCATATTTTTACCACTTGGTAATCGTCCAAGTGTGCACAAGCATGGCTGATAACAGATTATTCAAAAAGTGGCAAATATTAGCCAATTAATCGGTCTACCTCAGCTTCTTGGCAGCCACAACACAAGCTGTTCGGATCGGCTGCACACAAAAAGAAAATCCTTAATTAGACGCTGGTTTCAAAATCTACAATAACTGTGATAAAAAGCTGCATCTGGTGCAGAAAGTCTGATAAACTTTCTTCTGTGATGTGACTCGAGTCAAAGCAGGGCAGGTTTGAAGACAAAAGGTCAGACTGGGGAGGTGCATTATGGGTAATTTAAGCACCAGTTTTTATAATAATGCACTGATAATGTTTCTGCTGCTTCAAATTCCTTTGTCCTTATTGTGACCAATGCAAAATCTGCAAACTATAACTTTAATTAGTCAACTTAGCATTCTGTTGTTATTAAGTAAAAACATACTAGAGCAGCCATTACTGCTTTATAAAACCAGTGTTTTATTTACAAGAGCAGAATTCTGCAAACCATCAGTCCACATCTGTTTTCAAGTGTGTCTCCACAATTAATTACACACTGGTCACAAGTATGCAGCAACCATCTACTAGCACACAAGTGGAAGCTTTTTAGAAACTTGTTTTTCCACAAAAGACTGAACAAAACAACCAAAACGACTCTAAAAATTAAACTGTTTTTGCGTTCATGAAAGCGGCTCGATGCTTTCAGTTCAGCCCTAAAAGCTCTGACGTCTCTTCAGATTATAATTCCTACTCATCACTGATGTGTCATGTTGTGTGTTTTGTCCTCAGTTTTCTGTATATAGTTCCTGTAGGTGGCTGCTCTCGACATGCTCCAGGGCATGACTGCTTGCAAGCTTTTCTCTGGCCCTGGTGTCCTCACTGAAAGGCAAACGTACTCTCAGGAAGCCACAGAGCTGCATTTATAATCTGAGAAGAATGAAATGCCATAAACAAACTATTCCACAAGCAGCCAGTCAGTTGAGGCTGTCACACTCCGGCAGCAGAGGAACAAATTCAAATTCAAAACTTCAGTGTCGTTATTTAGAAGTATGAATCCTAAAATCTAATAAAGCAAACTTAGCTGCTTTGATTTGGGCTGTTTCAGGACCATGACCTCAAAAATATGCTTGCATCTTCCTCTAAAGTGTTTCCTCTCTTGTTCTGTGTGGAAGTGAAGACAGAATGGTGAGTTTAATAAACTTTATTCTTCCTCCAAATATCAAAAGCTGACACTAAAACAAACCAGTGCAGATTTTGTACTCGTGCCAAGGGCAGCCACTCATCTCCAGCTGGGAAACGTAAAAGTCATAAAAGCAGGCGGCGATGGGTTTTATATTTCCTCACACTTCTTATCTCTGAACTATATTAACTGAAATGGGAATCAAATTATATCCAACAGACAATACTTGGTCTTTTATCTTAAAACGTGTTGTTTTCTCAAGTAAGAAAAGTCATTTCGTCACGCCAGCCGTCACCTCAAGCACTTTTTTTATGTTTTCTGCAGGTAAAGGGAGCTCAAGCATCTCCTCTGACATTAGTTCGAGCACAGATCACACACCAACTAAAGCTCTGAAGAATGTGGCTACCACCGAAGGTAGGGCATCTGGTGCTCATTAACCAAACCGCCCTCCCTTTTTCTCCTCCTCCATCTCTTGCTGCTGCTGCTGCCTCCTTTTTGGGACAGAAACCTGTGTGTTCCTGACCTGGATAAGCCTTAAAATGAAAAACAAACCCACAGCTTCCATCTGAACACAAACACAAGACATTTCTTGAGCATGAAGAAGGAAAACAAAACTTGTAGCTTCTCCTGGTGGAGGAATGCTATCTAAACTGAGGTTGTGTTAATCTGCACAGGAGGGAGGGAGGGAGGTGCTCATGCTACAGGAGAGGATTTTCATTTTTTTAGACGTGTAGGGAGTGGAAAAAGGGATGGAGGGCTTCACCTTCCTCTCAGATCATTTTATTTCTCTCTTTTAGCTCTCTGGCTCCCTCCTACTATCCAGCCCAACCCAAAGAGTTTCAGTCAGGAACTCTTTGCAGGGTATATGTGTTACCAATGTAAACTTTACTCTCACTGTAATGGTTCAAAAATGCTGTGCAGCTGTGAAAAACCTTTTGATGCCAGCAGCTGTGTTGAATGTAGATCAGTTGGAGCAATTTGTCAATCAAAAATAACTCACGTTTTTAAAATAATAAAACAAAGAAAAATGTATTTTTAAAAGTCTTAATGTTCAGTACCTTCATAGCCTCAGATATCGAAGTATTTCTGCTCTCTAAGCGTTTGTTTTTAGCCCATCATGATGATAGCCTGATCAAAGCAACAGTCTGTATGTGTGTATGTGTGTGTGCAGGAAATAAACAAAATATAAAAACATTAAAAACCTAGTATCTCTTGAAGGAATGCATATGTGTGTGATATATATCATTTTCAGTAATATAAAAATGTATTTTTTGACAATGAGGCAGCTGGCATTATCGAGTATTTACCACATTTTGCTATAAAGTACTGAAAAATACCCTGAAGCGTATCCTTCACATGGTGCTACAGAAGTCACTCTAGTGTGTCTGCTGCTCCAAGTCAATGCAGCTTGATGTCAGAAGTAAGATTTGGACAAACTTGCTAATAATCTTATCAGCTTCACTGTCGTCCTCATCATCTTCCTCTTTAGAACTTATGGCAAGACTACTTTACTGTGTTCATTATGTCTTCTTTTTCAAAATTGTTTATACGTTCTTTTTTTCAGACATATATATTTTTTTGTAAGTTTTTACCTTGACATGTTTCGACTGCTCCTGCGGTCTTCATCAGAAGTGTCACTGGTGTTGGTGTGACGTGTCGTTTATCAGCTGTTCTTCCCGATGGGCGTGGCCAACCCCGATCTGTCAAATATGCGGCCAACCCCACATATTTGACAGATCGGGGTTGGCCACGCCCATCGGGAAGAACAGCTGATAAACGACACGTCACACCAACACCAGTGACACTTCTGATGAAGACCGCAGGAGCAGTCGAAACATGTCAAGGTAAAAACTTACAAAAAAAATATACATGTCTGAAAAAAAGAACGTATAAACAATTATGGCAAGACTACAGTGGTATCGACCCTTAAAACCAGGATTGGTGGATCTCTAGTCCTGACATTTTTTGCTAACAGGCCAGGGTTCCTACAGGGTCTCTTAAAAAGTCTTTAATTTATAAATTTGGAAATAAAACCTTAAAAAGACTTTTAAAAGTCTTGAATTTTGATATCTAGGTCTTTAAATGTGTTCTGTATGTGATTTCTCTGTATCGCATTTCACCTCAAAGGTTTCATTTGTCAACCACGGTTATTCCAATTAAATAATGTAGCTTAAACAAAGAGTGGTGGAACCAATAGCGCTACCCATTTGCTAAAAATTGATTTTGAAGTCACGCTGCGGAGCATCATGGGATTTCTTTGGGGCCAAACGTTGCACCTCTGAGAACGCAATGCAGCCCCAGGTTAAAATACTCCGAACACGTCACTGAAGGTCATGCGCCACGACCACGGACCAAAGACAACACAGACACAGACCACAAGCAACAAGCCAAAGAGAAGCACGAAAAATCAAAAATCTCAGCAGATCACAAGAAAAGTCGACTGGCGCCTGTAAGGTGTTTTTTAAACATTTTGTTTACGCTACCTGGCTACCAGTTTCATGCTAGGCTTATGGGGAAATGTATGGGAATTGGCTGTGGCGGGATAAAAAGTCTTTTCGTTAATGGTTAAAAACGGTGGACGACAATGTTTTTGAGGCTTTTTGCACCGTATACAAAACAAGGATTCAGCTAAGTACAATAGACGAGATGGCATAGAGTCTCATGTCAAGTCGTCCAAGCACATTAACTCTCTCAAGGGAAAAGAACAAACTCCTTCCATAGTTAGCTAGTAAAACAACATAACCCATTTAACATTGTTAGGCAAACTTTCTTGTGGCCTTCTGAAATGTTCTTTGATTTTTCACATCTCTGCTTGGCTCGTCATCCTTCACACATTCCACATTTCTTTGAGGTAAATGAACACAAGATCAATAATTTTGTTTTTCTTTGCCGTCTGTGAACTAGGCAGTGGAATAGGTATTAAATTACATAAATGGTCTTTTTGACTTGAAGAAACCTGTAGGAACCCTGACAAACAGGGGGGACTCTCAGTTAGTGGCAAGTTTTGATACAAAGATCTCACGTAACCCGACTCGGCTACTAACGCACTAAATTTTAGTCTAATATCTGTGACGCTGACTGAGTTATAGACATCTTTGTGTTTGCTGAAGTCGATTAGCTACCGTGAATGGAGTTGACTCGGTAGATGAGTGTGAAATGATTACTTTTTGAAGGTTTAACCAAATTCCAAGCATTACACAGAGGCATAAACATCACACACTGTCTTTGTTCACCTACAGATTCCTTATTACATTTTTTTTTTATATCTTCATAAACAGCTTGATTTGAGTTCATCCTTGAGAATGAAAATAAGAAAGCATAATTACACCACCATAGAAAAGGCAAGCACGAAGCAGCATATATCTCTAGTGTTGGTGCAGTCATGATGCTCCATAGTGCTCAGTAGCTCATTCCTCACAGGTCTGAGTAAAGAGTGAGACACTAAGTTCTAATTACGTCTTTAAACTCACCATATCTGATTTAAAATCTTGTCAGAAAAACCTTACAGATGCGTTGTGTCCTCTTCACCATTCTGCTGTCAGATAAACACTGACTCACTGCCCGTTTTGCTCACTCATACACATATACAACATACTCACCCTGGTGCTCTCATGCATTGTCATCACCAATCTTAAATTTGCTCTGGTCTGGTGAATGTAATATTCTTGTGGTTTGGCTCTGCCCACACAAAAACAAATAGCAGCTACAGGCTGTGTTTATGGCTGTCGCTCATCCGAAGGTTTCAAGGTGTTTCTCAGGGAGGAAAAGAAGAAAGAGAAGAGAGCATCAAGCCAGCTCCTCATGACGTGCTCTGTTGGTTTCACGCAAGATGTGTGCAAATGACTTTGTTTTAGAGAGGTTAATTTGCTCATTAGTCTTTTTAGATTTCGAGTCAGACATATGTTTGTGCCGTGAGATGAGGCAGATCATTGCTGCGTATTTGTCTTCCCCAGAAATCCTGACTCATTTCAGTCTGTCCTCTAAGGAGCTTCTGGAAATAAACCCGTTTTATTTTTTTGTGAAGGGGTAAATGTGTAATTGTCCCGAAAGCTTGGAGCACAACCTGTGCCGATAATGTCCAGAGTGAGAATAGACCATAGATACTACTGCATCCAAACCATAATTCCCAACTGTGTTGTGACTGAAATTGTTATTTTTTTCTCCATGCTAAGTGGGAGTAATTACATGGTCCAGAACCGCCACGGCCACAGTCAAATCCCCCTCCTTAGAAAGAAACACACACACGCACACACACATGTAGCCTCACACACAGTAGCCCATCACACAGCTCCTGCCCACCCAGTCCTGTGGTCCACTAAACTAATCAGGAAGCAGTCTGGGCCGTTTCCCCACCACACACTGGGAGCACTCAGGACCCAAACCGTCCCAGAGCTGCAATACGGTCACTCCTGCATCGCCTTTATCTCTCACTACATCAAACATCACAACATGAGATCATTTCTGCATTTGATTTTTTTTAAAAAGGCCAAATTAGTCACATGTTTAGAGAAATGTCCTATAATACGTCAGTGATAGGACTCGTATTGTTATAGACACATTCTAAAAGCTTTCTAGTTCCTCCAACGTTCAGACGGTGTTCCAAAGCCACGAGGTATTTTGGCCTGTTAACTGTTATTCTGCCACTCTAACTTAATTCCTTGGAACAGTGTTTTAGCATTTATAGAAATATGTTTGTTCTTTTCTAAAGATTAGAATATCACATTTATTTTCCAAGACAGCTCAGTGGATTTGAGGAACATTTTGTGATTTAGTGCGGTGAGGAGAAGCGGACACCTCCATCTGCACCCCAACATTCGATTGATCCGATTACTGTGTGAAAAAACAGTCTGTTATTAACAGTCTCTCACCACAAGTAGCTCTAGGGAAGTCTGGGTTCATTTCTACAGTTTTTAATGAGTAATATTTTTTTTCAAGTGATACATTTTTGTTCTTGCAGCCGCCAAGTCTAGGATTCAAACCAGAGATCATGTTGATGAGAGGTTGGTGACAGACTTGTTTCATTTCTCTGTAAATAAAAACCTCCTCCAGAGATATTCAGATCTTCTCAAAGCTCTAAAAGCCAGCCCTAATATCGGTGCATTAATGGAAAGTAGGACATTGCCTGTTTCCTTTCACGGATCTTTCATGCATTCCCACAAAATCAACATGAGGAAGTTACACTCGTCCTCCTCCTGAAAACAAACCGAGTCAGGCAGTCGTCTGGCAGGTTTCTGCTCCGTGTCTCTGCTTTCAGTTATTATTTAGGCAAGTTTGTGGTGGCCTGACCCAGTTAGGTTTCTTATTAGCTGCAGACTGAAAGGCACAGTCCTGGATTGTAAATTCTTCCTGTGGGATGGAAATTGAGTATCTCTCAGCAGGGGTTTCTCTGTGACCCTGTCTGGGCCTCAGGGATTTGCTCTGGCACAGGCCAACTCAGGGTACCTGAAGAATGTGATCCAAAGTAGTGAGTGCTGTAATAGTTAAAGACAGTTTTGTATCATTTGGAGTCCTTGCCAGAGATTTAAACCCTGATGTAACACAGATCTGCAGGGCGTCAATCAGCTGTGCTGCGGGGTCGGTCCCTTCACCCGTTTTAATGGCACCAGGAAGGTGGGAGGTGGTGGGAACAATGAACGTACCGACTTCCTCTCCCTCTGCCAAGGACCAAAGAAACAGAGATAACAGTGACGAGGAAACGACTTCCATACACCTCCAACACAGCGCTGTTCTGTGAACACGCTGTGATTTATGTGTACTTCTCTATACACTAGTAACATGCAGCCTGTCGCGTCGGCTATAGTTTATAACAAATGTCTGCTCCCAGCAATAAGTCACTGCTGGAATTAAACCAGCAATGATCGGTGGAGGCTGAGGTCATGACAACTATGTAGGATGTATCATTTTTCATAAATGAAACACCAACAAGCTACATGTGTACAAATACTCCATAAAATGTAGTAATAGACATAAAATAATGTAAAATATGGAGTCAAATCTAAACAATCTAAGGCCTAAATGGATTGTCCTCACATAAAAGAAACCACCTTCATCGTGTCAAAACACTAAACAGAAAGTGATGACATGATAAATGAAGTAAACTTGTGTTTGACAGACTGGCTCAATTTTCAACCCGAGGACTAAATTAAAATTCATCAAAAGAGCCAAAAACATCAGTCATGTTCTGCTGTGGCTACAGGTTCCCTCTAGAAAACACTGTTTATGTTTGTTTTACTTCTAGAACAGTTGTTTTTGTACTTAGACCTGGCCCATATCTAGATTCGTTTAATTTCTGAACAAGAATTAAGTTTACGATAGCAAAAATAGGATCTATTTATTGAGAATTCATAAAGATTTCTGTCTAAAGTTTGTTATTTGTGGTTAGGTTTGTATGCTAGAGGTATTTTCACAGTCTATACTAGATATAATATACTCTTTAGAATAATCTGATACATTTCAACAATAGTTTTGCAGTATTTATAATTCTGTATTACAACTAAACATACTAGAAAAACAAAGAATCAATATATTTTTATTTTCCAGTCAGAACAATATCCCATTTATTTACATGGGGTGGGCGGGGCTCAAATCCTATACTGGAACCAGCCACTAGGTGGTGATCGTTTTGTTTCTGCATCAGAAACTAAATAAGCGTCGATTTTGACTGGATGAATCGATCTCTGATGAGGATGCTGTAGGACCATGAGGTTTAATTATTTATTTTTTTATGCTCAGACCTGGTACATAGAAAATCTAATGCAGAGTTTAACAAAAGAAACAAGCCATGTTCCCTTTAGCTCCCTAGTCGTTCAGCACCTTCCACACCTGTCCTTCATTTAACGTCCAGCTGCTTCCCATCCCAGTAATCACCCCTCCTTACAGTATAAAGTTCCTTCTCTCAGTCAGATCCACCTGTTTCCCATGCCTGCTTGTTTCCTTTCTTTCAAGCAGCAGTTGCCTTGCTTGTGTTGTTTTTCCATTAAAACTTTTTTTTTTTTTTTTTTTTTTTTACACTTATAGGGATATTTCAACCACTTAAAGTGTTTCTGTGTAGGAGTTACAAATAGTTACTATTTACACATTGTTGATTGTTTCCTGAATGGTCTAAATTCAGGAAAAAAAAATTATGATTTATTAGCTAAATGCTAATCTGAGCGTAGCCAGGAATAGAGTGTATTATCTTTATATTAAAATGGCTCCAATCCTCTAAATTTAAGAGCAGTTTGGGGTTTTTGTTCCATCTGGATGCAGCAGAAATGCTACATTTTGCTGCTGCTGGTGTAAATAATCATTTAATGCTAAACTGACAGCTGTATAAAAGGTTTATAAGATAATGTTACATGAACTGCTATGACATTTTGGAGATTGGAGCCATTTTAAGAAAGCAGCATTAACTTTGGTTATGGCTTCACTCAAACTAGTCATTAGCTCATCAGTCCCAAAAGACTTAAAAGCTATTTCTCAGAACAGAGGCTGTTCAAGAAACTATCTAGAACAGATACGACAGTAATCATAACGTTTTCACTGAAAAACTTTAAAATCTCTCAAGTCTCTTTAACCCTTTGATACATGCTAAATCCTCTGTTTCACCTAGAGTGTGATATCAATGGTTTATATAGAGTCTGAAGGACTTTTTGCTGTTAAAACTACATCCCAGTTCGTATCAAAGCATTTAATCACCTCCTCCTTCACACGTTTCTATTACTGAAAAGTCTTGTAGCTGTTATCAGTGACAGGCTTCCTCCAGTCTGAAACTATGCATGAAACTCTGCTCTCCTAATATTTCCACATTGATGTGTTGACGGGTCAGATGTTCAGTCTAAACAGCTCTGCTGTGAAAACTCCTGTCTCCAACATGTTCATTTTCTTTGCCTTTCCAGGAGCAACAAATCCCTCACACTTTATCTATAAACTAACCTCGTGAGTTGACGACTCGTTTACTGGTGTTTACTCAGATTGATATATAGAGTTTCACTGTTGATTTTCTCTGAGCCAATACTGAAATTTTCTGTACAGAGGTGTGTGTGTGTGTGTGTGTGTCATTGCCACTGGGACATTTTTACTGCAGACAGAAGATTTAAGTTGTTTTTCTCATCTAGAGTTACAATCGTAGCTTAGTAGAGGAAAGTTTGTTTAGATGTGTTTTTCTTTTAGCCCCTTGATTTTAAGAAAAAGCTCTGTTCAGTTGTTTTATGAACCTCTTGCAGCCGTGGTCTGCTTTTAATATTTGTCACGAACTGTCAGTGTGGAAGACACAGAGAGGAAAAGGTTCCCAGTCTTATTTTCCCCACATTTTCTCCATCAGCTGTCCTCAACCCCTCCTCCCTCTCTACCGCCTGCAGAGCCAGGAAATTTGAGTAAAAAATACTCAGAAGAAGAAAAGGAAAACAATTGCTAGCAGATTACCAAAGAAGGAGGAGGAGGAGGAAAAGGAGGAGGGGAGGGAGAGGCAGCTCAGTGAGCAGATCTCTCCATCTCGTAACTCTTCTCTGATTGCTGCCCAGTCCCATCGTCTTTCTGACCCAGAGGAAACACTGACCCTGTTGTTTGGGGGCTGTTTTCTTTAACAGGGCTGTGTTTTTCAGGGTTTGGGAATGACACCTGGTTTTGCCTCCTGTAAGATTTTGGCTCATGGGTGATGTTTTTACAGTGATCCACCTGAGACTTTAGGCTTTTTTTGTTGCAACATGACCAGAGCTGTGGACCAGCTGAACCGACACGTCGGACCTTCCCTCCCTTGTTTTCATTCTGTGGTGTGTTTTGTTACGTAATCGGGGAAGTGTCAGTTGTGGTTCAAGTTGCAGTTGTACAAAAATGAGAAACATTTCTCTAAATGTATCTCCCTGAGGAGTCATGGCTGGGATCGTGTTTTACATGGAGGCGGTTCAAGGATTACATTCAGACGGATTAATATTCTGTTCATTTGAAGATGTGGTTTACTAATAAATTCTGAAAGAAATAATACAAAGATCAGATAGTTGTTTTTTGATGCTAGAACTTGGACCTTTACAATACGTTTAATAAATAATACCAGATACTTTTTATTTTACTGGATTTAAGATTTACCGTATTCCTTTTGTTGGGGATGTAATAGATTGTTGGAGTAGCTGTCAACTTGTATTCGTTCTCTGCAAACTAAGCTATTAATAAAAATATTTTGAAATAGCAGCTCAAAAATGTTGAAACCTTCTGAATTTAATGGTAAATCCAGAGCAATCTGTATAAGAAGAATAAATAAAAGTGCAATTAATAAATCTGAGATCATGTTCTCAACTGGAAAAGGGTGGCGTGCTAACTCCAGGTTGGGGAAGAGGTCCTACCTCAAGTGGAGGAGTTTAAAGGTGTGGTTTACTCGTTTATTTAAGACATTTGCAGTGTTCTCTAGTGTAAATCAATGCCTTATGAGTCATTTTTTAAAGAAAAAAGCTATGATGCTTCTATTCTCTGATGCAGAAGTTTGCTGATTCCGAGGTCTGCTGGAAAAAGCAGGTTTCCTCATTATTATTAATGATATGCACAGCACTCGCTTCTGATTGGCCCTATGGTTTTGATCCCGAAGACGAAGGAGAAATTTTAGAAAAACCGCTTTCTCAGCACTTGTCAATGAATGTTTCAGAATGGTGATACCTACATGCAAACTTACATTTTCTCCTGAAAGAGCAGAACGTTAGTGGTGTTCGTCATCATCTGTGTACCTGTTGTGCTGCTGTGACACCCGAACCGGTGCCAAAGCAGACTGTAGGACGTCGGAGTTGCTATGTTAACATTAGCATGTGTGGCTAACCACAAAGATCTCAGAATAACTGCTAAAATCGCAGCAAAAATATGTTATGAACTTACCCAACATCTGCTCCTAAAGGCTTTCTCCTCCTTGATGCAACCCCCCCCCACCACCACCACCACCAGAAAAACATCCTTATAGGAAAGTTTTAAATCTGACGTATGCCTGGCCTGGGACTCAAACCTCAGTCTCCTACGTTAGAGGCGGTGTCTTTTACCTCTATGCCACAGTTCAGTTGTTATGATTTTTTGTCTGCTTCTATACAAGAACATTACTTGTCACATAACGTGAGTCAAGATGGCGAAAAATCTGCGTTGCTTACGATTTTGTGGGTCCATTCACTTTAAGAATATTCTTGCATGTAAATTTAAATAAAATAATATATTTTTTACTGGCCAATGGGACTCCCAGACCACACAAGGCACCAAGGTTCAAGCCATATCTAGCCTGTGCAATAATCCGGGCCTGCCCGTGGAGCGGGCGCTAGCCGAGATAGGCGAGACCATGTATGCAAATTTGTAGTGTGACATAGATCTGCGAAGTTTTTCAGATCCTAGCGTTTCAACTTCTAATTTCTATCAGAAGCTAACGCTGGAGATACATGTAGACTGTTTTCATGTTCAGCCTGCATGAAAAGCTCAGTGGGACCAATATTAATCTGGAAAAAAACATGGGGAAAAAAACCACACCTTTAAGTATTTGGAGACCTGTTCACGAGTGCAGGACGGAGGGAACAGGAGATCAACAGGTGGATCAGGGCAGCATCTGCAGTGATGTAAAATAATTTGCTTATTTATCAGCTACTACAATGTATTAAATCAAGGAGTATTTACTTAACTGAAATGATCTTTATATTAAACTTAAATGAAGCCGTTTTAGGACGAAAACACACTGCTCCTACTAGCTGTTAGCTCTGCAGTCCTGCAGGATGAGGGTTGAAAAATGTATTGAAACTGTATCACCATCTGTAAGGACTTCAGTAGCTCACAGGCTAATTTTTTTCCAAGTGCAATGCATTCAGGTTGTACATCAGTAGGTTTGTCTGGGTGCTGAAGGTGTTGATAGCATCATAATGACAAAACAGGAGAGAAGTGAGGAAATGTATAGAAAGGGAGTCTCCGCTTCAGAAAAAGGTTTTTGTTCATGGAGATATAATTAAAATTTTTATAAAGTTCTTATTAAAGTTAAGAAAAGGTTCAGATATGGAGGTAATATATAATTTTTTAGATTCTTTACCAGTGCATCAAACACTTGGTTTTGTCTTTGAGTACATTGAGTCTGATAACCCAGATGCATAAAAGGCCAACAGAACATGAAAAAGATCTGTGATTCAGGAAATCTACTCCATACGAGTACCAGAATAAAAATGTGGAACTGGAAGGGATCATAGTAAGCCCCCTTTAAAGTGAATCTCTTTGTCAAGAGTTTATAACCACAAAAGTTCAAGCACTTCCCCTGCTCTCTTGGTTTAACCGCAAAAGATCACTGCATTTGCTCCTCATCACAACCAAATCAAACATTTGGGCCAGCTTTCACTTTTCCATTCCTGTTTAATGTGCACCTCTTCTGGGTGCCATGTGTAGCCACGTTTCCATCCTTCATCGTTTAACACGACTTTTACTCTACGCTCCAATCCTCCTCACGCAACTCCACCAAGACAACAAAAAAAGGCACATCATGCTTTTTACTTTCCGTCACCTCATCTTTAGCATCCTAATTCAACAAACTTTTAGAGATGACATAATTTCCCCAAAGGCCGGATCAGCTTTGCACGCCACAAAATTACTTTTGTGGTTTAAATCTGCGCAAAACGTGTGGTGAAAACACAAAATCTGATTTATAAGTTGGCAAAAGCAGCATATGAGGGTATTTAAAGGGTTTTTAGTTTATGGAAACAAGTTGCATTATGGAAAGAACATTGAGGTTCCTGCAAATCTGGTGCAGCAGAATTAAGAAAGAAAAAAATCTTGAGACTGTGAGAACAGCTCAACGTGGAGGAGCTATGGGGGTCGTGTTGAGAGAAAGACTCTATTTCCTGTCCAAGTTTGCGCATTGTGAAGGAACCAGCAGGTCCTATTGTTTCTCAGCTCCCGCGGTGACGTAGGACTTTCCTGTAGTGAAGGCTTTGCTGATAGCCCGGCCGCCACACGGTTCTGTAATATCAACTTCCATGTATTCAATAAAACCCGAGACAGACCCAGATGTTTTTCATCTCGGACGTTTGTAGCGCTGATAAGTCAGTTGTGTCTTTGGTTTTGTTTCAGTCAAGCTGTTGTTGCCTGCTTGTTTGAGCGCCCTCTTCACCAGATTCAGATTTGATTTCCTGATTTCCTCACACTGCTGGTTAGGAGGGCCTTGGTGGAGCTCGTAGAGCCGGAACATGCCACAGAGCTAATGGCATTGAGGTAATGATTGGTCCACTCTGCCAGATGCAGCGGTAATAATCCTTGGAGCTCCAGACAGAGTCTTAGCACAGCTTTGCAGCACTGTGAGATCCTGAGCAGAATCCCTATGGCTTTGGTTTATGAGCAGACTGCGTCAAAGTCTGGACCGACCCTGCCGGTGCACTTGTCTCCGTCTCTGCTAAAGTCTGCAGGCTCTTCTGCCAATTTATCTTCCCTCTTTAGTTTTTCTCCTGCTTCTTTTTCCTCTCCTCAGAAGGCCTCAATCGAACGCCTTAAAGCTGTTTTTTTTAATTAATTAGGTTACTATCATTAAAGCAGCATCACTGAACATCTGAGGCATCTTGTCGTTTCAGTGATCACTGATGGATTTACATGAAACCCCTGGTATGAAAGCAGCACAGATGTGCCTCTGAAGTAAGGCTAAGTTGATGTTAATGAGATCCTGCTGCAGCACTGCTGTGGATCCGTACAGATTATTAGTGGCAAATGATTTCAGCCAAGTATGCCTTGCTGTGGCTGCATGTGCATTCACAACGCATGAGATTTTCTTTCACTTCACCACTGCTCCGTTGTTCTTTGTCCAGGGTAAAGACCAGATGTTCCTCTGTGCTCCTCTGATTTCCTAAACCAAACCGAGTCTTCCACCAGCTGCACTTGCAGCGCCTACAAAAGAAGTCCAACAGCTGCATGGGATTTGTTGGGTTAATGATAGGTTTGCACTGATACAGATATAAAACATGACACCCTTGGTTAGCGCAAAGATTTTTTTCTTTTTTATGAGTGAAAGATTTAGGAAAGTTTGTTCTTTGAGACTTGAGTTTGGAAAAAAATGCTTCGCGTACTTCACTTTAGGTGGTATGTTTGGGAGTCAAGGTTTTCTCAGAACTTTGAGTGGAGGTGGACTTATTTCATGTCTGTGAGGTGGACAACTTAAAAGATGTTTACATAGAGACAATTTTAAAAAAACACAAGCTTTTAAGCCTGCAGGATTTGGACAATATAGGACCCTGAGTGTCCAATAAACTGAGATTCTTTTAGTCTGCATCATCGTTGTGTTCATTCCTTTTGAAAAATGTCCCAAAAAGTCCCTTCTAACTTTAAATGACCCAACGTTTCAGCCATCAGTCTTTGATAAGCTCTACAAGCAGATGTAAGGGCGTTGAAGATCTTATAAAAGAACAGCCCAGATGTACGCACCTGGTGGTGATTGAGCTAATCATCCACCTCCACTAGGGTGGAAAAATAGTCCTGTAACCCACATCACAAGTACACGTTTCAGTAAGTTCCAAGAAAAAACACAAAAAAACAGTTTTTTGTACAAAGAACCAGACAAACAACACTCTAGTTTACAATACTGATAATAATCATGTCAATACATGCAGATATTTATGTCCAACTTTAGAAAATGTAGAAAAGTTAATTTCTATAAATCCTAATCAGTATCTGTTCTATGAACTTTATAGAAAACATTTCAAGTCAAGGTCTATATTGAGAACATGAAGATGGTTTTAAATGATAAATCTAATGATGTTCTGTTTTTGAGAGCAACACGTCTCGGTCACCTCCTCTAAGAGGAAGGGAAACTATTTGAACCCCGATGTGTCTGAGCGAGGAGGTGGGATGATTCATTCCAACATGTGCTGCTACACTCATAAAAATTTGTCTTTGGATGAACTCAATTTGATTGATGGCAGGTTTTCCACATAATACTAATATGTTGGTTCAATCAAATCTATATACATCATGACAATGTAAATATATTGAGTCAGTCAAACACAATTTCTTTAATACCTTTTAAAAGGAAAAAAATCACATTAACAAGATGTGAACATTTTTAGTTGGTTCAACTCAATACAATGTAATTCAGTGAAGCTAAATTGTCATTGAATTGAATGGATGATTTTTAGTTCAACTACCTTCTTGACATGTTTTGACTCGCGTCTGCGGTTTTCATCAGAAGTGTCACAGATGTAGGTGTGACATGTCATTATCAGCTGTTCTTCCTGATGGGCGTGACCAACCCAGACCTGTCAGATCTGCAGGGTTGGCCACGCCCATCTCCACCAGCTGGTCACTGGAGAAGAGAGTCCCAGGTGAGAATGAGACCTAGGCCCCCTGGTCCTGGTTCATAGACCACCTGGCCTGCTTCCTTATTTTGATGGCCTCTCTTATCCGATGTCTGTATCTGTTGTCTTCTGTGTGATACAGACACTGGATAAGGACTTTGGAGGTCGTGAGAGTGCAAAATGTTCAAAGAGGGTGGACCATTGTGCAACTCAATAGTTTTGTGTTATTGTAACAAATCCCATTTTGAAAGAAAATATTTTAGGTTCACCAGACAAATAATAATTATTGTAAAGCTAAAGTGCTACATTTACATGGAGTGAAATAAAAAAAATGTTTCAGCTTAATTGAATTTTTTTTCTTTGTGTACAAATGTGAATGTGCAAAAGTGTGCTCCTCCTCCCCCCAGTGCCCAAACAAACTCATTTATTTTGTGTTCAGAATCAGCCTCTGATGGTTTAGAATTATTTTTAGTCCATACAAAGAAAATCTTATTAATTTGGTGTTTATTAATTTTATTTATGGACAACTGACAAAATTTATATATATTCTTTGAAAGAATGACCTGAATCTGTTTTTTGAGTGTACTGGATAACTCAACTTTTCACCTCTAATAGTATTTCTCTGTTCAGTAATTAGTGTGTTTAATGCCTTAATTGTTTTTTTTTAACATAAGATTTTACACATGGTCAAGTGCTCAGATAGATAACTGAAATCTCTCTTTTCATTTCACTCATATTCCTATCAAAATCTTCAGGTTTCTGACAGATACCTATAAAATTGACTATGAGGAAAACTTTATTGGAAGTGGGTGATCTGAATCTGCTCTTAATAAAGAATTTCTTGCCTCCCCTGTTCAACACTGACCCACCACCAAACCCTTCATGCTGAACAATGTAGCAGCAGCATAACGTTCACCACTACAGCTTCTCCAGACCCTTTCATGTCGGTCACATGACCTCAAAGTGAACCTAGGGCGCCTGTGCCGGACCTGACATGGAGCCCCATGGTGCCGGGCAGTAAATACAGGGCACAGTAGAGGCAACTGGGCCCTCAGGCCGCCCTCATGAAGTCTGTTTCTAATGGTTTGGTCAGACACATTCACACCAGTGACCCTCTGGAGGTCAGAGCTCTAACAGGACTCGTCCTGTTCCTCCTGCACAAAGGAGCAGATAGTGATGGGTTAAGGACCTCTGACAGCTCTGTCCTGCCCTCCTAGAGTAACTGCTGGTCTCCTGGAGTCTCCTCCTTGTTCTTGAGACTGTGGCTCTGGGTTAGAGAGGTCTTCCATGTGGTGAAGTGTCCTTGGGCAAGATACTGAACCCCCAACTGTTGGGCTTCTTCAAAACCAGTTGCTCTCTGTTCCACAAATGCATGTGTAATTTGTAACAATTGTGGGTTTTTGTGTTAGTTTTGATTTCTTGCATTCAATGTTTATTTTTATATTAGTATTGATAATTTCCCTGTTTCCTTGAGTTTTCCTTGATTGCTCAGCTCCTCATCTGTGTTGCCTCTGTTAATCATCTCACCTGGTCCACATTCAGTAATCAGTTTCACCACCAGACCCTCTGTTATTGTTACCTGTCTCTGTTCAGGTGTATGTTATTAAATAATCTGTTGGATTATGCCTTATTGCATTAGGCTGCACTCCTCAGCTCATCTCTACACCAAACATCACAAAATGAAATGTGGTTTAAAGGTTTCAGACTTTTCAAAAAGCTCTGTAACAAGTGGGATATTAGTTACTGTTGTAATACAGAAACATGCTTTAAAATGGCCAGAATATCCCTTTAACATGGTGTCAGATGGGAAGACACAGCAGTTTTGTGGAAGATATGATTCATCCCTAAAAGCTGTATTAGTCATAATGTTTTTTTCACAATAAGATTGAAAATTAGATCTTTAAAACTAGTTTTCTCTAATGCACTTTGTGGCTTTTTGTTGTAAAACCTTCTCAAACATGAAGTAATAACACACAAGTCATTGAATCAGTATGAAGCTAGAGAAATGAGTTGCTGCTTTAAAATCTATTTGTCAAATAAGTGAGATGATCATAAGCGGGCCACCTAAAAGAAAGTGATGCTTTAAACCCACACTGAGAGTAAAACTAGACCTCAACATGTTCCTGACAGTATAATCAAATATATTGGCTTCACATTTCTCATTTAAACATTTTATAATTGTCACTTTTCCTTTTACCTGAATTCAGATTAAAGTGAGTTTTAATGCACGAGGAAATTTGAGCGTCGCCGTGAATCAGACGGCGTGCTCCCAGGTCCACGAGTCTGTGGATGTCATCAGAGGGGAGACAGGAGGCAGACCGAGACTCGGGTCTGGAATACAGATCTGCAGGACGCCACTGCCCAGCTGCCAGTCCCAGCTCACAAATCCACATGACAGGCAGGATGCTCTCCATTAGTCATAAACATTTCTAATAATAATTCAGCTGGAGCAGCCGCTCACCAGCAGCAACTCAGATGAGGAATTAAGGTGACACAGAGTTAACATCTAAATCTGCTATAGCTCTGAAACACTAAGTTACAACAGAATGAACTCTCTGGATGTTAAAAATAACTGAGCGATATATATAGAGGCAGCCGGCGTTATCGAGTATTTACCTCACTTTGTGATAAAGTACCAAAATAATACAATGAAACGTATCCTTCACATGGTGCTACAAACATTAGGTTAGATGTGTGTCTGCTGCTCCGAGACGATGCAGAAAGAGTCAGACGAAAATGCTGCCGTCCTCGTCATCTTCCTCTTTAGGACTTGTGGTCGGACTATGGTGTGGTATTAGGGCCAAAGTTAAGACTATTGTGCACCCAGCATGACTATGTCCTTGTAGCAAGAGGCTGTATCCTGTCCAAAGCCAGCTACTGATTTGATTAATGATGGGCCGGCATCGGTAACTGAGCAGCTGGCGCTGGAAAATGGCAAATTTTTAGTGCTGATCTTATTTGCTTTTTTTGCTGTAATTTTCTTCCCTCAAGCATCTTTTGCTTTCATTTAAATATTCTAATATTTATGTCTACAACTTTTACTGAAAATTATTTTTACAGTGTTTTACAAAACACGTTTATTAAAAGAAGATTAAAATCTTTCTACTAGGTAGTAGATATCAGTTTAGAAAAACATAAAGGGCTGAAAATTCATTATTTTTTAACTACTATAAAATGTAATTTATTTACTCTGTTTCCAGTGACGCTTCATTTTTTTTTAAAACAGTTTCCTGACAAACCATTCCAGTGTTCCCTCTCATTGATAAACTATAATTATTCTGTACTTTTTATACAGGATGTTTTAGTTCTATATTTTTCTAAAAAAAAAAAAAAAAAAAAACGAAAGCTAAACTTTGGACATCCATAATAAACATGTGAGCTGCTGAAACGTCTCCAGTCACACATCAGAGACCACTCGTTGTCCAAACATAAAGACACGACTCAGAATGATGATGATGGACTCTTTAACGTCACGTCGCTGTGATGGGAACCATCGCTCCTCACAGCTGGATTTACAGACAATCATCAGTCAGGAGGACCTCGGCGTTTACATAAGGCTCGCCGCACTTCGTCAGCTTTGAAGCGTCACAGTTTATCTGATGAAGAGGCCCTGTGAGTGCTGCGCTAACGCCTGGCAGATAAACCCAACATGTTTTTTCCCCAAACTTCCCAAAACATGATGAGATCCATGGAAACTCTCCTTCATGTACGATAAGAGCTGGTGTGCACCGTGATGGTGAACTCTGAGCTATATGACCTCTCACAGGTCATTTTAAAACTCAGACACAGTGACGGCGTCTAAAATTAAACAAGACAATAAGCAGCAAACTTTATGAGATCATCATGTTGTTGTTGCACATTTCTGTGAGGTTATATCGCCCATCTGTATCATAAGTCTGGATTTGTCTTTAGTTTTATAAACAGAATTATACAACTGATACTTTCTCGCTGTGCTGTGGCTGTTAATGACTTATTGGAGGCACAAAATAGCAAGAAAATATAAAAATTTTCAGTTGGAATCACTAAATTGTATGTACGACACGTCTACATAGGTTGAAATTGAAAGTACAAATGTTCTTGTCAAGATTTAGCTTCAAATGTTTTATTTTGTCTTTATTTCTTTGCAGTTCACCCTTAAACACTATTTTCACTGTTATTTTGCACTCCTAGGTCACCAGTCTCCTGCTGGGAATATTAGATTCTGGTTACCAGCCTCCTTCCAAAGCTGTCTAAAGCTTCATGAAGGACAGGAAGAATCGAGAAACCTTTGCAAAGGTTTTGAGACATTTTGAAAACTTCCATCACAGTTTGTCTCCAACATTTGCCGTGAAGCACTGACTTTAGTCTGAGTCAGTGTCTTGATCTCGTCATACTTTTACTATTGAAGACTTTTATCCTCCATCCAAGTTGCAGCAAAGTGTTTTTTAAAGGTTTAAATCAAGATAAGATTTGATTTAATTAACAAGACAGAAAAAATTCACATTAAGATTAAAACACAGATCCATGTGAAAAGGATCTCATACACACACAACCAAAAAAACTAACCAGTCCAGATTTATAAACAAATGAACAGGAGCTTAAATGATGAGCTCTTATGTCTCCAATCATCCTAAAATGTCTTTCACTTGCTGACTTGTTTAGGATGTTCAATAATGATGGACTATTGAACAAACAAAAGCATCTACAAATCATAATACTCCCACCGTCGTGCTTTATAGAGCATTGATTCATAAAGTTGAGGATGTAATTCCACTGAGTGAGGAGGGGCTTGAGAGGATCTACAGAAACCAAACTTTTAAAATGAATATTTAGCCTTAACAAAGAGAGAAAACTGTCATAAAAGAATAAAAACAAATAAAATGGTTGAGAAGGCTACATGAATGGTTAATAATGACTGTATAGTTGGTTTAGAGCAGGGGGCCCACACTTTTCACCTCGCGAGCTAAGCTTTAGTGTGACTTTGAATTTCAGATTTTAACATAAACTATGAGTTCAGGTCAGTTTGTTTCCATATAAAACCTTCAGAAGAGTCATCTGGTTTCCTTCTTCTTCTATTCAGGCTTGGAGAGCAGCACAAGGACACTGAGCACCCCCAGTCCAGGTCTCATCCTGCCATCCAAGTCCTCCTCCCTCTCCTCACCAGCCCTCTCCAGCAATGGCAACGAGACGAACTCCTCGTCCTCGTCCTCCGCCCACGCTGAGACGGTGGCTGTGATCCACCCTCAGCCCGGTGGTCACACTCGCTCCAGACAGTCAAAAACCCACCACCATGCCCCCATCGACCTCCTCCCGGACCACAGCCTCCTGCAGATCTTCTCCCATCTCCCAACCAACCAGCTGTGCCGCTGCGCTCGCGTTTGCCGGCGCTGGTACAACCTGGCGTGGGACCCGAGGCTGTGGAGTACCATCCGGCTCACGGGAGAACTGCTTCACGCCGACCGCGCCGTCAGAGTCCTGACCCACCGGCTGTGCCAGGACACCCCCAACGTGTGTCTGACGTTGGAGACGGTGGTGGTCAACGGCTGCAAGAGGCTCACCGACCGGGGGCTGCACATCCTGGCCCAGTGCTGCCCCGAGCTCCGGCGCCTGGAGGTCGCAGGCTGTTATAACATCTCCAACGATGCTGTGTTTGAGGTGGTGTCTCGCTGCCCCAACCTGGAACACCTGAACCTCTCAGGTAAGACGAAAACAGGAACCTTCTGCTAGAAGAGGCGACAGATGACACTAAATTGCAAGAAAATGTGCAAATATTCAGTTTAGTTAACACTGAATTGGTTTGTTTGACAGTTTTAAGAGAAGAAGAGATCACGAGGGTTTATGATGGAACTGGAAAGTGTCTGAATTACGTCTCAAATTGTTCACAATTTACCCTCATTTGGTTGGAAGGAACTTTGAATAGTTCCAGACAGACTTCAGATGCCCACAATGACATTTCTAGAAGAAATTTGTGTAACTTCTCTGAATGTGTTCAGAATTTCAGAGAAAGATACCCAGCAAACTTTAGAGGAAGTTGACAACGCTCGCAAATGGTTTGAGACAAGTTGGACACTCCCTCTCAGATCATCATGTCACCAACAGTCACAGCCCAGTGAGATGCTAATTTAATTTGATTTTAAGCTTTAATCCAGCAGACTACGACTGCTGGCACCTAACTACTAACTGCATTTGCGAGCGAGTTTCCAAAATGTCTCAAAATGTTTGCGAGTGTTCTTCACTTCCTGGTCTCTGGGCCTTTAGCGTTGCTGAAAATTTTAATGTGTTCAAAAGATTTATAAGACAAATATTCTCTCGAAACAGTCCCAAAAAAATGTTGCAGGTGTCTGGAACTCGTCCCAAAGTCTTCTCAATGTGGTTTCTGTGAGTCAGAAAGTGAGACATGAGACAACTTTAGAGGCTGGTGAACAAATTAGAGGGTAAGTTGCAAAGAAACTAACACTTTGTGACTAAATTACAAGAAAATCTGCCCTATAAAAGTTTATAATTACACCTCACATAATCTGATTATATATAAAACTCATCTCAAGATCATCATAAATAATGTAGTGTGTCCAACTCGCCACCACCGTGAGATCGTGGCTTTAGGCAGACTGAGTCAGGTTGAATAAAATAAAAGCTCCGACTTTATACGATGAACACGTGTGGAATAACCTGAATGAATTCCTCCGCTCTGAGCTGTTCAGTCATTTCTTGTAAAGCTGGTAAAACCATTAGAGGAGCAGCAGAGTCTCTGCCAACCTTCAGCCCCTTGTGGGAGAAAAACGGCAGTTTGCATCATTAGAACCAGGAAGCAAGTTTTAAAACTGGACTTTAAAAACTTTGGGGTTTAATTTGAAGAAGAAAAAAAAAACAAGATCAAGTGTGGTTTTAAATGTTAAAGACAACAAAAGTTGATTTATTCTCCTGATGAATGGACACAAACATTACACTTCAGATTGTAACCAAACTCTAGCGCCCTCTTGTGGCCAGTCCAACCCAAACCAGCGGATATTTACATATTTTTGGTTGCTGTGATGATTCTTTCTGTCCTTAGTGGCCATTAAGAGATTCCATCCCTGATGTGTTTTTAATGTAAGCAATCTGAGACAAAACCCACAGCCCCCATCCTGTAACTAAAATAACTCACAAACTTCAGTTTAATTTATTATGTGGTGGATCAAATAAGTTTCTTCAAACATTATGGTCTTTTCTCATTTTTGCTTTCAATGAGACCACTACAGTTTACTGCAGAAGTAATTATGGAACAAATCAAGATCAAAGTTCAGTTTTCTTCCTCTGGAAATGCATCATAAAGGACTTTATTTATAGCCCAGACAAGAAAAAGTCACTTCGATAAATATCTTGACTTTGCTAAATGTGTTTGAGGAAAATTAAAGAGTTACTATTAAAGAAGGGCCAAAATAATCGAAAGCACAAAGAAAAACTGCTGTTTAAATTATGTGTTATATAAAAAATATTAATATTTTACAGCTTAATGGATATTTGTATCTAGTTTCTTATCTTGTATCTGGTTGTGTTCACAGAGTGTAATACCAATGATGGCCACTAAACCGATTCCAAACTTTCATTCAAAAATCTCCTGTCCATAGAAAATACTCATTTGAATAAATCAGATCAGTGCTCGTCGCTGATTCATGGATTAATTTATGATAACAACTTGTTCAGTCTCTGGTTCAACAAAACAAGCACAAACCGTCATACCTACACTGCCCTGCTTCATAGTTAGACTGGCGTTTCACTGCTTTGCTCTGCTTTTAGGTCCAAACACATTTTGAGTGTATTCAGAGAAAATTATTCCAAAATGCCAAAACTATGTTATCTTCACTGTCAAGTTTTTTTAAACGGGGGTTTCAGTCATTTTGATGTGTTTCAGTGTTAAAGTTATACATAAATACGGTCTTATCTGAATGTCCTTTAACTCAACATCAATGCTCTTTTTGTTCAGGTCAGGAAAGCCTTTTTTTCCCTTTGTTTCCTCATACAGGTCCAAACATATGTTCTTTTGTTTGATTGTTGATAGCAGGGTTGTGTTCTCTGATTTGTCTGCAGGCTGCTCTAAGGTGACCTGCATCAGTCTGACCCAGGAGGCCTCGCTCCAGCTGTCTCCGCTCCATGGCCAGCAGATCTCCATCCACCACCTGGACATGACTGATTGCTTCTCTCTTGAGGACGAGGGTTTGCGGACTATCGCCTCCCACTGCCCTCGCCTCACCCACCTGTACCTGCGCCGCTGCAGCAGGCTGACGGACGAAGCCCTGCGCCACTTGGCTCTCCACTGCCCGTCCATCAGGGAGCTGAGTCTCAGTGACTGCCGCCTGGTGGGGGACTTCGGCTTGCGTGAAGTGGCCCGCCTGGAGGGCTGTCTGCGCTACCTGAGCGTGGCTCACTGCACCCGCATCACTGACGTGGGCGTCCGCTACGTGGCCCGTTACTGCCCCAGACTGCGTTACCTGAACGCGAGGGGCTGCGAGGGGCTGACGGATCACGGCCTGGGACACTTGTCCCGGAGCTGCCCCAAACTCAAGTCTCTGGATGTGGGGAAATGCCCGCTGGTGTCGGACAGCGGGCTGGAGCAGCTGGCCATGTACTGCCAAGGCCTGAGGCGGGTCAGCCTCCGAGCCTGTGAGAGCGTGACGGGCCGAGGACTCAAAGCTCTCGCAGCCAACTGCTGCGAGCTGCAGCTTCTCAACGTGCAGGACTGTGAGGTGTCGCCGGAGGCTCTACGGTTCGTCAGGCGACACTGCCGGCGCTGCGTCATCGAGCACACAAACCCAGCGTTCTACTGACACAGGTCCAAAACTGGGCCGGTCCTTTAAAAGTTGTAATATTCCTTCTCTTCTGTTGGTTTAAAACTGGTGTGCAATACTTGCCAGAATCAGTATTTTTGTAAATTCGCTGGTTAGCTGCAAATGCTGGTTTTAAAATACTTCAACAGAATGTATTTAACATATTTATCTGTTTAAAAAACGTTTCCCTCCATCGTAACATGCTTCAACACTGAGCACTGGGTACAGTTATGTAGCATTTATTATAATCCATCATCACATTAAGGCCCTCAAACATAATCAATAATGAGCAGACTATTTATAAACAACAAGTATCAGAATAAACCAGTGAAGATGGAGCAACAAAAGCAGCAAACAGTGATTGAAATCCATCTGTGTTTGGTGCAGATGCACTTTATCCAAACTGTTCTGACAATCAAAGTCTCATTTTTCACATCATCAGAGGTTTTTAGTCTCTCATGAGGAGTTTCACCCCCCAAAGAAACCACATGTAATAAACATCGCTGCTATAACTGTGCCAATAAATATTTCTACTTCAATCCAAATGTTTACGAGTCATAATTTAACTGGGATTAGATTCAGATACAAAAAGAATATTTTCTATTTACTTAAAATATTCTAGAGCTGCTGTTTGTAGTATGCTGTTTTTGGTGAATTTGTCTTTACTGATATTGAATTTAATACAAATATAATGTTAATAAATCAAGACCGCCTTGTTTTTTTTAGCTTTTTAATTTGTCCCACTTTAAATATTTTTCTTGCAATAAATTCAAAGTGACTATAGACAATTCCAAAAACAAGCAACTCATTTGATTTTTTTTTAAATACTTTAAATTCCAGATTTGATCCATTTTGTCGCTTCCTGATTCTCACCAGTAGAGGTCAGTAGAGAGCTGTTTTCTCAGCTCAAATTCAGCAGTTTAACAAAAACTTTATTTCTTCCTCATTCTCCTGATTTGTTTATGTGTCTGACACTAGTCAGCATTTATAAAGTTTTAACAATCTGTACCATACTTTTAAATTTCATCCCAAGATTTGTCCAAACTTCATTTTTTTAATGACATTTTGCCGTTTCTGAGCAGCTTTTATGGTAAACTTCAAATTTAAACAAGTCAAACTGAACATCGTGAAGTGATTCATTTTTATTATAAATAAACAAGAACACAGAAAATACTATTTTTCCACTTATATATAAATATACTGTACAAAATCAATGTTTCTATGTGTATTTTATTCTTCCACCCGTTTGTTTTTCTTTTACAAACCAGATCTAAAGGAAGCCACGGAGCAAAATGTTTTTGTTTTTAGGAAACAATCAGGATGCGTTTCCAGACTTGATCTGTGTTTTTTTTTCTTCTTTCTGTCCTGAGAGGAGCTGAATGAATCCGTGTTTGTAGTCAGAGCCTGGCTGGACTTTCTGTTTCTTGACATTTTATTAACACGATAAAGTTTTTTTCCGCATTTTGTTGCAGAAATTCCTCTGAAATGTGAACATAAAGCATGACGCAGCTGTTCACACCACGTCTAGTGTTTTTGGCTGTGCAGTAACTGAGGCTGCAGCAGATATGTGGTCCCCGCTGCTTCCTGGTGAACCAGGATTGGCTCAGACTTCCGTTAAAGTGCTCAGTTTGTTGCTGTCCAGAGCGAAGAGTCTCTGCGGCTAGACGTGTGGCTGTTTCGCCTCCCAGTTTCTAGTCTTGGCTCGAGTTGTGCAGGAACAGCAGTGCACCGGTTGTGACATCGTCACCTAGAAGAACAAAGACGTTTTATTACCTCTGCTGTGCTGAATCTTAAAACTACAGCCACAGAATGTTGTTTTTTTCTAACCTGAGACTTGTAGACGAGCAGCTCGCTCTGAACCTTTTTGTAGCGCTTCTCCAGCTCCAGACACTTTGCCTTCAGCTTCTCTCGGTCCTTCCTCTCCTTCATGAAGTCGTCCTTGTAGATTTCAGCCTTAACATGAACGCCAGATTAGTAAAACATACACCATCTAACACTCTTGTATAGCATCTTAGCTATGATTAATTCATTTATATTTATAGATGTTTATTCATGTATTTTCCAAGTACAAGTATTCTTCCACATTCTCTGCCTATGGAGTTCCACAAGGTTCTGTGTTGGGGCCTCTACTGTTCCTACTTTATCTGCTCCCTCCTCACATTCTGAGCTGTTTTAAAGAACTCTACCATCTTTATGCTGATGATATTTAATTATCTGTCTTTTTAAAGTCCCACGAGATGTCTAAGCTACAGTAGTTGCACGGGTTTAGCCTCTATTAAAAACTAGATGGCTGAGAACTTCCTAAAGTTGAATGAAGTAGCATGTGAAGACAT
This sequence comes from Callopanchax toddi, assembly GCA_006937965.1. Lineage (NCBI taxonomy): Eukaryota > Metazoa > Chordata > Actinopteri > Cyprinodontiformes > Nothobranchiidae > Callopanchax > Callopanchax toddi. The sequence continues at coordinate 3,686,550 of SSNR01000004.1, forward strand.
TCCAGTAGCATGTGAAGACATTCCAGTAGCATGTGAAGACATTCCAGTAGCATGTGAAGACATTCCAGTAGCATGTGAAGACATTCCAGTAGCATGTGAAGACGGTTTTTAAAAACCTTTCCTTGTAAAATATATATTATAAATAACTGAGGGTATAAATCCCACCCCAGAACACAAAACATTTATCTTATTGGTTTACATTTTTAAAACCTTGTGAAACTCTGGTGGAGGATCTAGGTACTGCAGGTGGTAAATGACCATTTTTATACAATTCCACAGTTCAGTATAAGAAATATGAGCCTATAAGTAGTTTATGATTATTTAATGTATCAGACTTTAAAGATGAAATCATGTCATAATTCAGAATTCATGGTTTACAAACAGACGCGTTGCTGTTATTTTTAACATTAACACCTTAAACACGTATTAATGACTCAGTCTTTATCATGTTGAAGCTGACAGGTTAAACATTTGCTTTTTTTTTTTTTTTTTTTTTTTTTTTTTTTTTTTTTGCATAAGAAAAAAAAATCCCACAGATTTCCACCAGAACTGCAGACTAAAATTCACCTGATGTTTCCAGATGTCGTGCGGCGTCTCGGCGCCGTCCCCCCCAGCATGCTGGGAGCTCAGGAGAGCTTCCTGCAGGGCCTGAGGAGATCATAATGACGCTGATGTTACAACCTTCTAATGCGACGGAGGGTCAAAGTTCACAGCAGCGACGGCCTCACCTTGTTGAGTCGTCTGATCTCCTCCTGCTGGTGCTGCCCCCTGCGGGTCAGAGTTCGGTTATGCGCTTGCAGCTCGTCGACTTCTCGACTAAATCCATCGTCTCCAACCTGTCGGAAAAAATTCTAAAAATATGAGTTGGAAATTTAAAAACCTAATTCATGTAAATGTTTGGAAATCTCTTTACCCGTCTGTGTGTGTGGAGGGTTTTTCTAAACGCCGTGTTTTCCCTCTCCTCTTCATCACTCTTCTCCTCTTCAGAGTGACTCTCCTGTTGGAAATCTTGTAAAAGTTGGACCTGGATGTCGGGTAGAGAACAGGACGATGAAACGACGTGAAAGCAAAACCCTGAAGTGGCTAAATGAGTCATCCTCACCTTGTCTTTGTAATACCGCTCCATCGTCCTGTACTCTTTGGCCCATTTCTTATTAATAGCGAGAAGCTGAGTAAAAACAACCAAAAACCACATGAGTTCTGAAACGTCTCACAGGTTGATCGATCTGAGTCCTGACATGTGCTGACCTCTTTATTCTGCTCCTCCAACACAAGAATCTCTGCTCTCATCCTGTCAGGACAGCTGGTCGGCTCTTCTGACTGAAACACACACACAACAGGAAGTGTTAGAACACACAAACTTCCTTTTGCACGTTTCTGGAAGTTTTACTCTTGCTGTAACTCAGAGAATACGTTGAGGTCATGAAAACAGTGAGGTCAAAAATCACCGACCTGTTTGCGTTCTGGTAAATTCTCAGGACCGGACTCTGCAGCCGTGTGGAGTCTCTGTGAGGAGGAGCCGACCGGGAGGCAAAACTCCAGCCTGAAAGTGTGATTTAGACGCAAAATGATCCAACTGTGTTTAATGAATCAGCTCAGTGTGAAGGGATGAGGCTCACCTCTTCAAACTGGGTAGGGATGGATACAGTCTGCTGATCTGCCGGAGGTCTGTGGACTCCATGGAGTTTTTATTCTGCAAAACGGAACAAACGCTTTATATTGTTTTCTTTAAACCCGGGTCGAAAGTTTTTTTCTTTCATCTCATTTCCTCAAATGTTTCAATCCATAAAAATAAAAAAAATAATAAAACAAACATGGGAAACAATGTGAGATGCACTGACTCTGGTTTGGTTTTTCCGATCATCAGCTGATTTTTTTAAAGTGTCCCTAACAAAATCATCATGCTAGATGTAAATGACGTCACCTCTTCATGTTTACATCAGAAACTCAGGCTGCTAATTCTGAGATTTTGGGATAATCCATTAAAAAGGTTAAATAAACTGAATGCTAAACACACATTTTGTTCTATGAATCTGTGCATTTGTTTACAACTTTGTGTTTTGCTTCTAAATGTTATGAAATCTGCAAAAGTTTGAAACCCTCCCTGACTTCATGTTGCTTCCAGTCAGGCAGACTTTCTTGTCATTGTTATAAATCAAGTTTTTCCAGCTTTCTGAAAGACTTTGGGGGGTTTTGTTAGATGACTTTTTTTTTTTAGTCCAGTTTTTCTACCATGACAATTTATTCTGTGTGTGGTTTGAAAAATGAGTAAGTAGACAAGTGGAGACAAAAAAGTCAGGTCTAACAAAACTATCTGTACCAGAACAATATCTGAAAGTTTATGGGAAAGTGAGGAAACATCCATCAAAATATGACCTGAGAGATGCATCATCCTGTCAGTTTTTAGCTAACAACTCTTTGTTTCCTTCCAGACCATTTTAGATGTGACGCAGTCTGAGCCTGATCACCAATGAGATCATTAATAAAAGTAGGTCTGGTGATGACCTCTAGCTTTGTTCTGTTAGCATGACTTTATGCTGTTAAATGGTGGTTTTGATGACAAGTGAGCAATTATTAGCGCCTGTTAGCATCGGGCAGCTCATAACAATAATAATGCATTGGATTAACTAATGCTGTTACTATAGCTTCAATTCAGTTTATTAATAAATCATCAGGTCACATCACAAGTCATCTCAAAGCAACACATCCAGATCCTTTCAGGTCCAGATTCAGGCTAGCTGATTGCAGTAAAATGCAATAAAAATTGATTCATTATAAAAGGGCTAAATAGTCTAAAGTACCCCACATAAATGCTACTTCTATGCTACTATATATAGCACAGCATAATTTACTGTTGCTATGAATAACACCACTGTTATGTGTTAGCAAAACATACAATATGTATATATTTTATGTTATGTTGAAAAAACACTTTTTTATGGTTGACTGGGTAATAATTAACAATAATAATAATCATAATAAATAAATAATAATAATGCACATTTGTTTTGTTATAACTTTGTTTGAATTGTGCTGCTGTAAAAAGGGATTAAAAGTTTTAATATAATATATATAGAACATGTGTCTGACACATGGAGGTCTGTTTGATTAACCCCTTGATGGACACAAGCACATTTCTGTGCTTTTGCATTAAACGTTTTAGTATGTTATATAGCTTTCATGCAAAGTATTGATCAGTTATGTAAAGTTGTGCATTTTGTGCCATTTTTTCCCCACATTTAAATTTTATTTTTAGCCTCTTGTAAACAATATGATCTAAAATAATACAGTTAACGTCCCTATGTGCAAAAATGTGTCCAAAGAATCCATCGTAGAATTTTTTATTCGTTTCAAAAAGTACAAAACATGACTCTTCTCATCTTTCCATCTCAGGTTGAGGCCTGTAGCTTTTACTTTAAGCTCTGAATGACTTTCTTCCTGATGATGTCATTTTTACCATAAAAGGCGAATGGAGACAATACCTGCTTTTTAGGTAGGGGACGCAGTTTAAAATGAATTAATTATATTTTAAAATGAAAACTTTATAAAACTGTTATTGTTCTTCTTTTTTTATGTGTCAGGGCCCTTGGTTTGAATATTTTATGAATTATGACACTGCCCCCCCCCCCAAAAGTAAATAAAAGTTGCCACAAATTCTTCACAAATACCAGGTTGCAAATATTAAACCATAAATAATGTAGTTTTTATGAAGTTAATTAAAAACAAATAATTGATGGCGCTGCATCAGGACAAAACCTTGAAACTTTAGAGGGGTTACATTTTTAAAATCAGTATTATTTGATAGGTTTGATTAGGACTGATGCTGATTTAAAGGATAAGAAAATAAAAATGAAAAACAGCTAATTGTTAATGCTTGGCTTTCCATGATGACTGAGGATAGTTTAATGCTAGTAGTAATTAGAAGGTGCATCAATGAGTTAAACAACTTCAAGCACCAGAATTTAAAAACATAAAAACCTTGAAAATACATTACATTAAAATTCACTCATTTTCAAAATCTCAAGTGCTCAAGAACCATAATAATAATAATTTAAAACAATTACAATAAATAATAATAATAATAATAATTTAAAAATAATTACAATAAATAATAATAATAATTACAATAAATAATAATAATAATAATAATAATAATAATTTAAAACAATTACAATAAATAATAATAATAATAATAATAATAATAATTTAAAAATAATTACAATAAATAATAATAATAATTACAATAAATAATAATAATAATAATAATAAATGATAATTCAGTGGGCCCTGCGAAGGACTGGCGACCCGTCCAGGGTGTCCCCCGCCTCTCGCCCCTTGACCGCTGGAGATAGGCACCAGCTGCCCCGCGACCCTCTGTGGAGGATTAAGCGGCTACAGAAAATGGATGGATGGATGGATAATTCAGTGGTGGGCTGAAAATTTGTTTAAAAAAATGTAATAGAAAATACCTGAAAATCTGAATAACGTTTGAGCAGAACACTAAAAGTTTACAAACTATTCCTATCAATGCAGACTTTACTAAATCCAGGCTCCACAAAAACAATGATTCAGGTTAAATAGAGAAACTCACCATTCTGCTGTTTTTGAACCCGAACAGCTTCCCCCCTGTTCCTGCAGCAGCTCAGGTTTGTAGCAGCAACTCGTCCTTCGTTTGATTTTAACCAGAAAGCCACGTGACCTGCCGAAACCAGCGCTGTCCAATCAGCGGCCGGGATTCCCTCCTCGTGCACACACGGAGTTTTGTCGAAGGAAAGGAAAGTACAAGCTGCCAGCGGGCAGCGCGTGCGGTAATTAGAGTGTTTACAGGAGGAGCGATGACTCAGAGAAACAGCTGCAAACAGTGACGTAACATATCAAATCTTCTGGTTATTTTTTATACTTTTTTTTGGTATAAATGTGAAAATTTTTGTTTTGGTGATATTTTTATGGTTTATTTATCACGTTATAAACATGTTTGTTCCATAAAAAAAAAAAAAAAAAAATTAAATATTTACTACGTTTTGACTTCCTGACACCCAAAAGAACATATTTTGAGAGCCAAATAATGACCATTTTAATGACTCATCATTGTACCTTTTTATATTTAGTATAAAAAATGTCCCATTTCCTAAATCCTTACAGTGGTCTGATTTATATTTTACTTGTTCTGCATTTTACATCGAAAACTTGACTTTTAAAGGTTAAAACAAAATGCAAATATAACAAATAATGTGCATGAAGAACGAAATACATGTGTTGCTGTTTTATCTTCATTTTGAAATAACCTGAATGGATGACTCATTTAAAATTTAAATCCTTACGAGTGGCCAAGAGTTTATTTTTAACTGGCAGAACCAATCAGGATGTTAAAACCAACCCTGTGATGTGTAGATCTACTGCGTCATCGTGTATCACAGCGTGCTCACTCTGTGTGATATTTATCAGTGTGAGCACATTCTGACTTCCTGGGTGGTTTAACTGCAACAGCATCATTTTACAGCAACTACTGAAATGAAACAGAAGCCGAGGGGCTGCAGGTTGTGGGGGAAAGGCTTTATCTCGTTACATAATCTCAACACAGTCAGTTCTCAAAGGTGTTGACTCAGAGCAGAAATGTTTCAGGGAAGGAGAAGAAGGGAAACCACGCCATTGCTCCTCCAGTAAACCGCTGCAACTGGGACTGGACCCACGGCTGCTCTTTAACATTTCTTATGGAAACATTAAAAAAAAAAACTGGTGGATGAGAAGAAGACTGAACGAGCAGGTGAAACCAATCGTGTTTGGATTGTTTGGTTGAAAGCAGGGGCTTCCACTCATTTTAGTAAACATGGGGGAGGTTTTTTTAGACATCCCCAGATGCCCCTTTAACCTGAGATATACCCAAACCTCAGACTCAACACATGCAAGAAAGTTCAGAATTTTTTTACCTGAACAATTTCTGGTTTTCCCATAAACAGACCGGAGTGGGGGAAAAACTGCAAAAAGTGTCATTTATTTTCTGACCATAATCATGACTATGCTACTGCTCTACCCTTAAAACAGCCAACGTGTATCACCAGTTTGAGCCAAAGCTCTTAGAAATAGAATGAATTCCATTTTCAGAATCTGGATATGAGGTGGTCTTAAAACCTTCAAATACTGATGAGAAACCATAAAGCCTGGCTGGGTCCAACCAGAAGCGTCAGCGCTGCGTCTCATAACCTCAGAGTATTTAGTGAGTCTTTCCTGAAGTGGAGGGTCAGCAGTTCGTTTCAGCAGACCTCGTGTTGAAGTTTCCTCAGGCAAGATACTGAACCCCCCCCCCCCAGGCAACATGGCAGCTATGGATAAAATGCAGAGAAATAATTTCCCTAAAGAGATATATTATTGTTATGTTTCTATACTTCAACCAACAGGAGACTAGGATTTGGATCAAAACCAAATAAAAGAGAGTCGTTGCTCCTCCTCATGGAAACCAGCTGGCTAAGGTGGTTCTGATTTCTCATCAGGGAGCGTCCTGGGCTGTGTTCGAATTCAGGGGTAGGATGCTTATGAGGACGCATTTCGAGACCGATGACATCACAGCGCCGCGATGAGTGCTGTCCGAATTCGAAGGATACTCATTCATGCGTCCTCAAATGCTTCCTCGTTCCCATAGATATCATATAGATGCCCCATGTGGGACTCTACGGCGTCCCTACATGGCGGCCATATTGCTTCGGACAGCTGACGTTCTGCTCTCTATGGTAGCAGATGGAAGGTAAGTGATAAACTTAACTAAAAATAATCATAACTCGATGAAAAATGAACGGATTTGCAAACGGGTTACTGTTTTACAAACATCATGTATAGACTTGAGATTTGATACTTTTGCAATTTATGAATTTCCCGACCATTATCGATATATTTTGATATACATTCACAGCCACGTCTCTGACGTCCATAAAAATGCAAACCATTTGAAAATTGGTTAAAAATTTAGCAAGATAGAGGTATTTATTAGTATATGCTCCAGTGACACTAATGTTAAGAAAGGGGGCAGCTGTACGAAGTAAGATGGCTGCCGGCGTAGGGACGTCAGGGTCCATTGACGAACAGCGCGGGTGAGATATCTAGTGATATATATGATATCTATGCTTGCTCCACCCCAATTTTGAGGATGAGTCTGGTGTATCCTCGCTGGCCAAGGCTATCCCAGGATGCGTGCCGGCTGTTGGATTCTACTGATTCATCAATTTTGCAGCAGAAAAAACCAGAGAGCAGTACAGTTTTAAATGACAGTTTTTGGGGGGCGGCGTTTAGCTCAGTTGGTAGAGTGGCCGGTCTGGTAACCGGAGGGTCACCGGCTCAGTTCCCAGCTCTGGCTGAGTTAGTTTACTGTTGTGTCCTTGGGCAAGACACTTCACCCACCTTGGATGTGTGAATGTTGGTGGTGGTCAGAAGGGCCGATGGCGCAGAATGGTAGCCTCGCTTCTGTCAGACTGCCTCAGGGCAGCTGTGGCTACTGTTGTAGTTTACCACCACCAGAGTGTGAAAGAGTAATGGAGCTTCTGTCAAACCGCTTTGGGTGTCTAGAAAGGCGCTATATAAATCCATTATTATTATTTTTCAAAAGATTATAAACAGCTTGTGTTTAGGAATTTTTTGCTTATCTTTATATGAAGTTTAATAATAAAAATATCCACAAAAGAGGTTCAATGTTTTATTTTTCATGTAATTTAAGACAAAAAAAATCAATGTAAGCTAGCTTGAATGTTTTAAATGGAAATTTAGGAAATAAGTCACCATAAAAGAGCTTAAAGTGTTTCTTTAGATCCGTTTTATAAACTTTTTGCCTGTCTGTCGGCGCTGTCACGGTTGCTAAGTGACTGGACTGAGGGGTGGGGATAAGTATGAGGCTAGACCGTCCGAATTCAGAGCCGTTTATTTCTGGCTTTAGCGGTCGAGCAAGAACCCAACCTAGGTAGACCAGCAAGTACACGTCCTCAGAAGCATCCTACGCCTGAATTCGAACACAGCCCTGGTTTGGTTACCTTCCTTTTGGAGGTTTTTCCAGGCACATCCCACTGATCGGAGACCCAAGGGAAGACCCAGAACTCACTGGAGAGATTACCTGATATATATCCTCTCTGGCTACTCCAAGAGGAGCTGGTTTGGTGGCGAGAGGGAAGTCTGGGTTTCCCTCCTGGATTTCTTGCCTTTGCAACCTGGCCTTGGATAAGAGACAGAAAAGAATTGGAACCTGTCATCTGAGAAGGCATAACGTTTTATGTGGTAAACATCATAATGTGGTTTATTCAAAGGTTTAAGTCAAACAACTTTTTAAATCATAAAGCAAAGAAAGAGGAGAAAACTAAATTTAAATAGCAAAATCCCAGAAAGAAGTGACTAAATTGAGGTGTTATTCTAAAAACCCAATTAATTACTGACTGTTTCCTGGATGCCAGCAGGACCCTTAGGGTCAGGTTCAGGGAGGAAACCAGTCCAGCAGAAAACAGGAAGAGGCTCTGGTTGTGTTTCAGAAATTCCCTTAATATCTCAAGGTTTTTTCTGACCCATAAATGTGACAAAGTGTCCTCATATATTTTCAGAAACTGCACAATTACATCAGAAAAAAAACATCCGTTCATAAAGTGACAAGTCTACATTTGAAAGTATGCACAAGTCTGACTTCATTAGATTCTTTTTAGTTAAATTAATCAGAATATCCTGTCCCTACACATCAGGCATGTTTCTATTTGCTAATTGTGGGAGGGAAAATATTACGTAATGTCAAGAGAAGGTGATGAAGTGGAAACGTAGAGGTGGAAGGCTCAAACAAAACCAATCACCTTTAGCCAAATACCAGAGAAACATCAAGACGGGCCTCTGAATCATTTTCACTGATGTCAGCATGCACAAGAAACCTGAATCCTCCCTAACATGTTTTTAAAAGGTACTCATATACGCACTTAATTAAAACTTCTTTTTACTATGTATTTCCATTTTTTTTAAATCAAACATTTTCCCAAGGTTCCAATTCAATCAAAAGTTTCTGACATTAAATCTCCTCCTTCTGTTCTCTGGGGACTATTCTCCTGTCTGAAACAAGTTTCTCTTTCATTTTCAGGGGTGACCAAATGCGTTCTCACCGACACCAACATGATCTGTGACAACGACTTCCTACATCACATTTTACCCCCTTCGAATATTTACATTTCATAGTACAGTCAATCACTTTGGAAAATCGATTTAATTACATTACCGACAAGTCAGCAAAGAAATGATAAAGAAAAACATAAGAAGTGAAACTCTAGTTCTTGATCATTTTTCATATCCGTAGATTTCTTAGCCAGGAATGCTAGAAGCTAACTCTGCAGCTAATTTCTGCTGCTAACATGTGAACTGCTATGAGATCATATTGGTTACACTTTATAACTAACCCGGCCGATTGTCTGTTTGTCAATCCAGACAAAAGTTCTTTAGTTGCCACATCAGCACTTTGTCCGTGTGAATCGGTGGCAGCAGCGGTGACTCAGACTGTGACAGTGTTTACCGACATTACCCCGGTAGGCCATGTTGTGGTTTTGCAGAGGGAGGGGGGGGGCTTCATCATGCAGCACCTGTGCAGACAACCCCGAGCGTTTCTTCCCAGCACCGACTTGGACCTTTTACGGTACGTGTGACACAGCATCAAGTCACCAGAAAGGAAAGAGGAGGTTCAGTTCTTCTTGATGAGCCTCTTCCTTCCTACCACATCACTCCCACGCTAAAGGACTCGCACATGCAGCCGTATGGTTCTGTCCTTCGATTCACACACAACCTTTCAGCCCACTTGTTTGAACCCAGAACATGGGAGCTTTTGTCAGAAGCACTTTCTATTCTCTTCTGTGGTTTAACAGGTTTGCATATTTGCCAGAATCTTAGACAGCAGGTTGAAGTTTGATGAGAAAAAAAAACAACAACATTGTGTCCAGATGTAAGGGCAGAATCATTTATTAGAAAACTTTTACAAGTTTTGTTTATTATCAAAAATATGACGTTTTAAAAAAATATCTAGAGCATAAAACATGTAAAACATTTCTTATGAACTTGTAATACGAGAGAAATTATTTGATTAGGTCAAACAGCCTTCTTAAATCCCTCTCTGGTGTTTTTTTTTTTTTTTTTTTTGAGTTTTTTCTGCAAAAATACTGCAATAAAAGAAACCATTACCGACATCTAGTGGTGAAACTGGAGATAACAACAATCTCAAACACTTTCATCCACTCAACACTGGAGCCCATCTCAGCTGTTGGGGTTTACCGGAGTACCTGGAGAAAACCCCAAACTCGAAAGGACAAGTTTCACATTTTTTTCAGAATGGCTCAAAATTCAAACCAGCCACTCTAGTAAAAGAGGTAAAATAAAGGACGTCAAATTTTTACCCCAATATCTGTAAAACTGACTGTTTCAGGCATTTAATATTGACTAATGTTGATTCACTGTGGCAGCCATCTTGAATTGGAATAATTCCAAAAGGTAATCAGTTACATAGTGTGCCTTTAAGTTAGTGGATCATGACATTTTTCTCAGATGTGTTGGATATTGTTTTTGGGTACCACAATGCAACATATAGGTCACTATCTGTAAAACAGACTAGTTCTAGCCACAGGGTTGGGTATTTTAAGATCCTTTGGCTGTGTCGGCCATGTTGAATGAGTTAATCAGGTGTTCATGCAATGATTCTAAGTTTTGTAAAATCCATCCATGGGCTCATGAGATGTTTTAACCACAAACACACAGAGGCAAAAACATTATGGTAAGAAAAGTATTGGTTGTACATTTATTTGATCATGTAGAGGTTGTGCTTCTAAAAAATAAAACATAGAGGAAGAAATATGTTTAGAGTAAATGTCAAAATTTTAATAAGGACTGGTCATGATCATTTTGCATCTGTACTTTTTTTTTTTTTAATGTATTGATTTCCTCCAAGTTACAAAACGTTTATGAACATTTTACAACCGTTTCAGATCATTTCCAGTGAAATTAGTCAGATGGGTCATCTCAGAAGTACTGGGATTTCCACAGGGCTTTTCTTTTATTTCAGACTCGTTTTACAACCAGCATTTGACCAGTTGGACAGCTGCTGTCTTCTACAAGAACCAAACAGTTTGTGTAACTTGAGGGAGTCATCAAACTAAATGAACAGTTAATGTTCGTGTATTTACGATTCTCCAAATAAACAGAACAATTTAGATTTTGTTTGATTCACTCATGCTAGACTGCTGTTTTAACCCTTTTAATGTTCACTCTGATGAAGAAAAAGCAACGAAAAATGTTTGGGTATTTGCATTTTTTAAAATTTATATGGCTAAAAATAGGTGATAATGTATGGCGAGTCAAAAGTGACACAATTCAATAAAATAAACGCATTAAATAATGGCTCAAGCATTAAATAAAAAACATGTATAATAGTTTAATGATCATGATTGAATTAAGTCAAGGTTTAATTATTTTGTGGTCTGTATCTTTGTATTGCTGCACATCATGGATTAATTTAATCTGTCAACCTCACCTGTCAGTCAGTAGGCGGAGCTAAGGCTGATAACAAACATGGCCGCTCGTGTGATGGAGGATTTTTAAAGAGTTGATATTAATCCTAACAGATAAAGTAGTTGCTAACTAAGAATCTGTCCATAACAGGAATTTAATGAAGACTTTCCTCACTGATCAAGATTTTGACCATCTTTAGACGTACTCCATGTTATGTAGAGATGTGTTACCCCATTAAAACGGTCCCCACCTGTCTAAATCATACTAGAATGTCTTGTTAAGATTAGAAACAGATATAGAAATAATACAATTAATACCAAAAGGTATCAAACTCCCCCTAGTGGATGGCTGCAGAACAGGTTCCAAGCCCCGCCCCTCAATGTAAATGAATGAGACATAGTCATTAATAAAAATACACCTGAGATCAGACTCCTACTGATTCATACAGTTCCTTCTTTGCTGCTGTGTTCAAATATTCAGTTTTTCTTCTCATTTAGCCGTAATCAGAACAACATGATTGTGTGTTTGGGAGTAGGTGGGGCTTTCAGCGCCACCTACCGAGCGAGGGAACTCACAGAGCACCTGTAAACGGAATATTATGATTTTACTTTTGAACAGAAATAGGTCTCATTTAGGTCAGTAGCTTTTTCTTCAAACTGAGGCCATTCGAAAAATATGAACATCACTTCAAAGGATCTGTACTTTTTCTTTTAGTGTTACTTTTTATTTAACTTGTCAACAAAAATTAGTGAAAACTTTTACAACAACACATTTGTCAATGTTTAATGTAGGTCTCAGTGCGTCTCTTAGAATTTTTTTGTTAAAATATCCTAATGATGAGTGAGAGAGCAACTCATACTGAACAATTCATCAAAGAGGGAAGTAATAAAACTAATGTCAGCATGTGGAAGAAACATAAAGGAAAACAGGATAATAGTGAACGCAGGTGAGCAAATAAACTGGTGAGAACATGAGCAACAAGCCACAAAACAGAGAAATGAGGACATGACTGGATAATAAACATTACAAAAGTACCATCATGATGAAAGAAAATCCCAAAGGGGTCAAACTCATGAATTAAAAAAAGTTTAGTTTCCTACTATAGGAAACTAAAAAGTCCTAAAAAAGATAAAGAAACACTTGGAGGAAAATGAAATGTTTTGTCCTTTCACACATCATAAAAGAAAAGTGCAATAAATGAGAAAGGGAAGATGCCCTTTATTTAAGCAGTGTTATAACAAAATCTGTGACTGCAGGGGGCGCTAGTGTGAATCCCCAATATTTTAAGCTTTAGCTTCTTCAAACATTTGTTTACTATTACATCGACTAAGAAAATGTAAATAATGTTCTTTGTTTTAGAACATGAACCCTTAAACTGAATACCTGTGCTTTTGTTTGAATATGTAAACCCACTGTAGCAGTGTAATAAATGGTTAAGCACTTAATAAATGATCCTATAAGCTTTATTGGAAGGGTGAGGGTGAGGGGGCTGTTTATTAAGAGTTCTACCACCTCCTTACTGCAGACATTTAATATAATATGTGATCCTCAAGGAGGAGTAGTGGTCACGCAGCAGTAAATGCAGAGGAATTCACACTAGCGCCCCCTGCAGTCACAGATTCCGATAGGTCACAGATTCTGTTGTAACATGATTCGTGTACGAAAACAAAAATGCATTTGTTTTGTTGTTTTTGACCAGTTAGACTTTCATTTGAACCACAACTAAATCCATTAAAACGCGTAATTTTAAGTTTCTATTCATTACTATAGATTTTTTAAATACCTTATTTCCCCCCCTCATTTAATCTTTAATCAAAAATCAGGTCTGAAATTTTCTTTTCATTTTGGTTTTTTCCTCTGAAACAAAATTTCAAATACCAAAACGTACACTGACCAAATACTTTCAAGTTTTGTCATTAATTTAATCTTTGAAAAAGATGTCGGTTAGAGTTTTTATTTTATTTAAAAATAAAGAAAACTCCATTAGTGATTTTCAACACTTACATTATCATAGCTGCTACTTACAATAAAAAAAAAAGTGTCCCTAGAAAACCCTCAGATTATAAAAACAAGACACCTATAAGAACACATTTTTGTTAAACTGGCCTACATGTTAAAAATGCCCCCTCGTTGTGTTTAGACAACGTTAACACAAAGAAACAGGAGGTACGTCTCTTCCTGTCTGGTTTGGTGTTTTTCACCAGCAGGTCCCACAGGACTCCTCTTGTTGGGAGCTGCACGCCTCGATCTGAGATCTGTAACGAGATCAATTAATCTCCTGTGGAATCACAAATCATCAGCTCATTTTACACACTTCACTCACTCGAGAACTTCCTTGCAGTTATAAGTGATTCCTTTATCCAGCGCCTTCTGTAAGTCTTGTAAAGATCCGTTAGTGCAGTTTGTCCTAAAGAAGAAACATATACATTATAAAACTGGCTTTATTTTGTAGATAAATAGGTTAAACTTTCATGTAGCTTATTTCATTTATTAAATGGTAAAAATTAGGGATGCACAGATGCCAGTACCAGTACTGGGTCCGATACTAAGGTCATATACTCATACTTGTACTCATAAAAGTTTGCTGATACTATGTACTGTAGCGTGATGCTCAGCTCTCAGTTGAGCTGCAACACCAACAGCTAAACAGACCTAACCACAGCTACCCAGAGCTAACTCTGGAGGGGAGACAACTTACTTGTGTTGTTGTAGTACTAGTACTAGTAGTAGTAGTTATGTGGTGGCAGTAGTATACACGCGCTGTCCACATCCTCATAATCCTGACATTTGGTTCAGTAATAAAACAGTAATTTGTTCGTGTACCAAACCATGATTTAGATAAATGGCATATATTAGTACTCGCATCAGTGCTCAGTATTGGAAAGTACTCAAATGTATGTACTTGTACTCATTTTGGAAAAATCTGGTATCGGTGCATCCCTAATAAAAATGCAGGATCTGAATAAAGAGAAAATCTTACACTGAGTTCTCGTTCGTGACCAGAACAACATTCAGATTTTTCACCCGGGTCGAGTTAAATCTCTTCATTTCAGTGCTGGCAAATATACTGAAGGAATGGAGGAAAATGTTTAAAGCTTTTAGTCAATATCTCACCAGAGATTTATACATAAAACTGGTTGATTCTGACCCACCTTAAAGGATGAAATGGAGTGGCGATGGAACCGTTCAGCAATGCGGTGACGTTCCCACAGGCAGCATCTGCAAACTGAACACAGGAAGTATGGTTCAGATTTATTAATAAAGCATCACTATGTGTTGGTAATGACTCTTAAAGACATCTTGATCCGGGTTGTTTCCAAAAGTTTTTAACTTAGAGCACATAGGATGGGATCTATGGAGCCTGGTGGGGGTTAGGTGTTGAATAAATTTGAGGTCATATAAATCCATTTCCTCGGTTCCAATTCCTTCATATGTCTTTCATGGGTCTTCCAGTTCCAGAGTCTCCCAGTGACTCTCCTGTTCCTGAGTCTCCTAGTCAAGTCCATGTTCCTGAGTCTCCTAGTCAAGTCCATGTTCCTGAGTCTCCTAGTCAAGCCCATGTTCCTGAGTCTCCTAGTCAAGTCCATGTTCCTGAGTCTCCTAGTCAAGCCCATGTTCCTGAGTCTCCTAGTCAAGTCCATGTTCCTGAGTCTTCTGGTCAAGCCCATGTTCCTGAGTCTTCTGGTCAAGCCCATGTTCCTGAGTCTCCTAGTCAAGTCCATGTTCCTGAGTCTCCTGGTCAAGCCCATGTTCCTGAGTCTTCTGGTCAAGCCCATGTTCCTGAGTCTCCTAGTCAAGTCCATGTTCCTGAGTCTTCTGGTCAAGTCCATGTTCCTGAGTCTTCTGGTCAAGCCCATGTTCCTGAGTCTTCTGGTCAAGCCCATGTTCCTGAGTCTCCTAGTCAAGTCCATGTTCCTGAGTCTCCTAGTCAAGTCCATGTTCCTGAGTCTTCTGGTCAAGTCCATGTTCCTGAGTCTTCTGGTCAAGTCCATGTTCCTGAGTCTCCTAGTCAAGCCCATGTTCCTGAGTCTCCTAGTCAAGTCCATGTTCCTGAGTCTCCTAGTCAAGCCCATGTTCCTGAGTCTCCTAGTCAAGTCCATGTTCCTGAGTCTTCTAGTCAAGCCCATGTTCCTGAGTCTCCTAGTCAAGTCCATGTTCCTGAGTCTCCTAGTCAAGTCCATGTTCCTGAGTCTTCTGGTCAAGCCCATGTTCCTGAGTCTCCTAGTCAAGTCCATGTTCCTGAGTCTTCTGGTCAAGCCCATTTTCCTGAGTCTTCTGGTCAAGTCCATTTTCCTGAGTCTTCTGGTCAAGTCCATGTTCCTGAGTCTTCTGGTCAAGTCCATGTTCCTGAGTCTTCTGGTCAAGCCCATGTTCCTGAGTCTCCTAGTCAAGTCCATGTTCCTGAGTCTCCTGGTCATGTCCCAAGACTACTGCCAGATTCCTTGCTGCCTGATCTAGCACCCAAGTCTCCGAGGGTCCCGCCAGATGCTGCGTTGCCTGCTCCAGTTCCTGAGTCCCCAGGGTCTTGCTGGACGCCTCGCTGCCTGCTCCAGAGCCTTGCCGCGTTGTGCAGCCTCGCCATCACCTTCCAAATCCACGTCACATGGGGCCGTCTCCGGGCTGCGCTTCTGGCCTTTGTCTCATCGGGCTGCCTTCTGGGCCGCCCGTCTGACTGTTGCCCTCCTGGACTTTGTTTTGTTTTTGTTTTCTGACCCTCCGTCCTGGTCCCCTTTTGGCGTCTGGGAGCCGCCTTTGAGGGGGGGGGGGGGGTATTGTCATGTCCTGCCCCCTTTGTGTGTGGAGTTTTGCCTGTCTTTTCCCCTGTGTTTCTCCATGTTCCTCCTCCTGTGTCCTGCACTGATCCTCCACAGGTGTGTCTCGTCTCCCTGATTACCACAACAATGTTGCTTTACTGAAATATTTAACTTCAACCTGAGAGTTGGTAGCTGAATTAATATAATATTTTTAGAAAATAAATGCATTAATAGTGTAATTATTGGCCTCAAGCACTTAACTTCTGCACAATTTGGATAAATTAAGTTTCTGAACTTTATAGTAGTGTAGCAACTGTTAAAGTGTATTGCTAAAACTGCTTTGAAACCTTGTTTTAAACTTGGTTACTGTTGTTTCATTGTAAAAATGAAAATGTTTAATTTAAGATGTAGTTGTTCCATCACACCGACGGGTGGCAGTATAGCGCCACAGGGATGTGTTCTTGACAGGCAGTTTAACTGTGAACTTGTAGAAGGAGAACACAGGAGACATTGGTTTTTGTTCCCAGGCTCGAGAGCTTTCGGTTGGTGTCCGTCGTCGTGCTCTGGAAAACTACTGCTGCTACGTGTTGGTGGTAATTCAATAAAATTCGTTTTTTTTTTACTACACCAAGTCGTCCTGGATAGGGCTGGGACGACGCGTCGACGTAATCGATTACGTCGACACGTAAAATACGTCGACACAAAAAATGTGCGTCGATGTGTCATCGCTTTCAAAACAAACATGGCGCCAGTGAGTAAATCAGTCCACCCGGACTCGTAGTTAAAAAGTATGGGACTACTTTAACAGAAAAGGAAGTGAATCAGTCGTTTGTCGGCTTTGTAAAATGGAAATGGCCGATCATAAAAGCACGACGGTGCACCAGCATCTCAAGCGGCATCCAGGAGCAGCTTCCGCAAATGACAAAACACCGAAAGTATTCTACTTTTTTACTAACGCTGGTTTTTACTAGGGGCGCAACGGAACGCTGGTTTTTACTAGGGGTACAACGGATTGTCACTGATCCTGACCCCTGTGGATCGCCCTCTATAGTTTGGAACGCATGTGTTCCGGACGACGCAGCGCTCGCTAAATCATCTCCGACACTCTGCTTATCTGCTTGTGCGCTCTGAATCTGCAAATAATTCCCCTCTGAGAAAGACGTTCGTTTTGCCATCACGTGTAGAGGTTCAGGCTGTTGGAGTCGGTCGTTTTAGTTCACCAGAACAAAGATCCCTGATCAATATCTGGTCAAGTCTGTTGCGCGCCCGCGGAGCAGCTGATTCCTCTGTCTCTCTCTGTCAGCTAGAATAAATAGACAGATAGACAAACCAGACTCATCTATTTCTGTCTAAGATAACGTAGTATGTTGGGCTTTTATACGAGCTAATGGACGTTAATATAACCAGAGTTCTAGCAGGAGGCTCAGAGCATTGCCTGGAGCGTCACGCCCCTCCGCCCAGCTGTGACCGCAGGGAGAGACTAGTTTCACAGAAACAGGTCTGTGACCCCGGAGATCTGCATTTAAGTCTATCTCCCCCATTAATTACCGGTAGTTTTAATATTTTTCAATATTATTATTATTACTATTATTATTTATTGGTTAATATAGCCCTTTACAACAGTCAACTAGACAGCCAAAGTGCTTTACAAGCCTAAGTAAAAGCAAAAATACAAATAAAAGAATGCATTAAAAACAAACAAAACTAAGAATTAAAAGGAATCAGAAAACTGGAATAAAAGTCAACACTACGGAGTGTTAAAAGCCTTCCTGAATGAAAACGTTTTAAGATTGAATTTAAGAAGGCCCAGGTCAGTGACTAGTCGTAGGTCCAATGGAAGCTGGTTCCAGAGTCGGGGTGCCGCCACAGAGAAAGCCCAGTCACCCCAGTGTTTATATCTGGTCCTCAGAACTTTTAGAAGAAACTGGAATGAAAATTGTATTGAAGCATTGGATTGACATCTTGAGTTAAATGTTGTACTACTACAAACTTTATTTTCAAGTTTTTTATTAAAATGTGTTCAAATGAAGAAATTTGTGTTTATTTCATTGAGATACTTAAAATGGCAAATGTCAAATTACTATACAAGTCAAATAATGGGGAAATAATCGGTAATCGAATCGAAATTGAATCGAATAGAAAAATTAATCGTTAGATGAATCGATGCATCGAAAAAATAATCGCTAGATTAATCGATTACAAAAATAATCATTTTGCCCAGCCCTAGTCCTGGAGTGGTGTAACATTTTGGAGGTTCCACCGAGATTATTTTTTTGGATTACCTCACGGAGAACAGCAGCGAAGTGGTAAAAAAAAAAAAAAAAAA
>SSNR01000004.1:3712234-3735707 GCA_006937965.1 Callopanchax toddi
CCCCCCCCCCCCCCATGTTTAAAGGGATACTAGTCCACCCAAAAGTGATTTTTATTTATTTTTTTAATCAATTGCCATATTGCCCATAGATAAATGGGCAAAAACTATTTGTAACCAGCCCAGTCATCATCATTATCCTGATCCAGCAGTACTCCTTTAGCTTTAGCTTAGCAGAAAACAATGTAAGTGAATGGTAACAACTAGCATTGTGAGAAAAAAGTCGTTAAAACTCACTCAGCAGTGATACTAATTCTGCCTAGTGACCTCAATTATATCGACTGCAGGTGAAAATAAAAAGTAACACAAAGGAATTACAGGTACGATTTTAGACTCGGGGACTACTTTATGACAAAGAACAGCTGTAAGCCTCCACTGAAAGGTGCAAGGACATGACACAGCGGCCCCAAAGACACCTACGTCCATAAATACAAATCCTGGCTACTAGGCTAAACCCGGTAACGTTTTTTTAAAGATAATCTCTGTGCAGCTCCCGACTTTGTTATTTTTCTCCGTCTTTGAGTTTTGCAAACAATGTGCGGATACGTGTTTATGGAAGTAGTTGTCTTTGGGGCCACTGCGTCATGTCCTTGCACCTTTCAGAACTTCACTGAAAAAAAAACAACTAAAAACTTAAATATGTTTATGTAAAATTTTGAAAAGACACATTATTTCCTTACAGTATTATTTTCTTAATATTCGTATTAATATTTTTATATAATGGATTTACCTAAAGTTATAACCGTTACTGCCTTGAATGGAAGGAAAATGGTGGTACAGGTTCTTCAGGTTTGTGTTTTGTATTATGACCAAAGGCCATCTATAGAGTTAAGTTACTCAACTGTTGACAGAGTTGCAATGAATTCTTTTTACTAAGTCAGAATTCCAAAGTAACAGAAGCCTCAAAAACAACTTCTGTTTTCAGGTATAATTAATGGTGTGAAAAGCACACAAGGTTCCGTGACAGATGCTGAGAAATGATCCTTTGGCATGCAGAGACGAATGTCTTTCTCTAAAATCAACACTAAACCAGGTCTGTTGACCAGGGAAGACATTTTTGATTTCAGAGGTGGGAGGGACACGACTGACTTGACGGGGTAGCTGACGCTGTCCATTTAATGTTTGGACGATAAAAACAGCAGGGGACCATAAGGGACATGTCTCCCCCCCCAAATTACATCCATGCTGTTGACATGTTTGACTGCAGGACTCTCACCTTCGCTGCCCTCCTTCCCACACCAGGTCAGCCCGTCCAGGATAGATCCCAGTACAGTGTCCTCTATCGTCTTGAAGCAACCTCTCTTCCCAGTAAACTCATGGACCACATTCTTGGTTTTGCTCCAGAACACCATCTAATCCCCAAACAGAATGGACACATGGATTACTGGGACACTGGTCAGACTGGATTTAGATTCTTGCACCAATAGTTGGTTTTGTACCCGGCCACATGATGTTCTGAAGGGAGCAGCAGTGATGAGAGGATCGTAAGCTTCCACAGGAACTTCACAAGCATTCTTGTTCACGTAGGCTTGTTGAAACACATCCCATAAGTGCTGACAGTTCTGCCTGGAAATCAAAGAACAGAGTTTTTTGGTGCATTCTTACAAAAAAAATAGATGAAAACTTTAGAATGTTTAGATTGCTGGAGGCAAAATACAAAGAAATAAGGTGGTTTAAAACTATTGAAAAAAGTGTTAATAGCATACTACTTCTCTTACTTTTAAAATGTATTTTTTGGACAAAACTGACATTTGTTTGGAAAAATGAAGAGCCTCTCCTTCTATACCAACTCAGTTCTACAGCAGTGTCTGGATCAGCCTAATTCTGATGTCTACGATAATGACATCATTAGAATAGAAGTACAGCTTCTTGTTTTACAGCTGCATTAGATTAACTTTACCTTGTTTTTTTATGTTTTTTATATGTTCTTGAAAACAGGTTTCTAAAATCTGCTGTGTAGATAAAGTTATCATTTTTCAGAAACTAGGTCAAAACAGCCAATATGGTCTGTCTGGTCTATAGTCTTTAACTCATATCTGCAGGTCAAAGCAACTTGACTTTAGGGGCAATGCAGAGCAATGTATGTAAAGCAATGATTTAAAAAAGTTTAACGTCATCATTTCATCAC
Source organism: Callopanchax toddi (assembly GCA_006937965.1). Taxonomy (NCBI): domain Eukaryota; kingdom Metazoa; phylum Chordata; class Actinopteri; order Cyprinodontiformes; family Nothobranchiidae; genus Callopanchax; species Callopanchax toddi. The sequence goes on from SSNR01000004.1 coordinate 3,714,360, forward strand.
ACTTAGCTCCTCATACCAATAACAGTGACCACGTTTTCACCACTTGGGTGAAAAACTCCATTATTGTGTCTGTTTAAATGTACAGTGAAGGAAATAAGTATTTGATCCCGATTTTTTTCCCCCACTTACAAAGACTGGAGGGGTCAATAATTTTATAGGAACATTGACAGAATTTAAAAAAAAAAACAATCCAAAAAGTCACATTTTGGTGTTGTTGTAATCATCAATACGGTGCAGTCGTCCTGTCTCCATAGCAGAAAACCACACAGAGAGCATGTTTCCAGCCCCGTGCTTCATGGCTGGGATGGTGTTTTTGGGATTGGACTCATCTTTCTCCTTCCTCCAAACACAGAGTGGCGTTTATACCAAAAACTTCTATTTGGTCTCATTTGACCTCATGACCTTCTCCCATGCCTCCTCTGGATCACCCAGATGGTCTTTGGTGAACTTCAGATGGACCTGGACCTGTGCTGGCATGAGCGGGGAGACCTGGATTTTAATCCATTACAGTGTAGTGTGTTACTATGGTAACTATTGACCCTGTGGTCCCTGCTGTCTTCAACTCATTGACCAGATCCTTCTCTGTAGTTCTGGGCTGATCCCTCACCTTTCTCATGATCATTCATTCTCCACCAGGTCAGATCTTCATGGAGCTCCAGTCTGAGGGAGATTGACAAGTTATCTTTAGTTCCTTCCATTTTCTAATAGATGCTTTAACAGTTTTAGCTGTTAGCCTGTTGTCCTGTAGCCCATGTGGTCTCCATGGTCAAGAGGGTGGAGTCTGATTGATTTGAGTGTGGACAGGTGTCTTTTATACAGGTAACCAGTTCCAATAGGTGCAACTAACGCATAATGAGTGGAGGATAGGAGGGCGAACTAACAGGAGAGCCAGAATTATTGCTGGTTTGTAGGGGATCAAATACTTATTTTCTGAAATAAAATTGAAAAATGTATCTCTTTGTAAGTGGGAAAACTTGAAAAATCTGTGGGGGATCCAATACTTATTTCCCCCACTGTATATTCCAGTGGTGGGCCATCAGGGCCAGCAAGGCCTTTTCTGTTGGCCTAAACTTACTCAGAAAAGTAAATGTAATTTTTCTTTGGTAAATATTTTTGAATAAAATGATTCTCCCTGGTCTGTTCTCTTTATGTCATGTTATATCCTCTTGGCTGTGCCGCTACCAGTGTTAAATACTAAGGTATGACTTTATCCAATCAGATTTAGTGGATATGCTTTCGTTTGAGACTGAACTGCAGCATTGGACTAAACCTGGAGATTTGTTAGCTACCATTGGCTATCTGTGTATTTATTTAACCCACAATGGCTGAAGGAGGAGAAGGGGTCCTGTCCCAGCAGGGAAAATGGTTTGTCCATCATTTTCAGACAAACAACTAAGACTGTTACCCATGGCTAACACCTTCAGAGAAATGCTGGAATTATTCAGCTGCAAATGCATGTTGCTTGCAACTGATGGATTTGGTGTTTGGAGCTATGCTTGAGAAAAGAACAAATACTGGATTTTATTTTCAAATAAACGGGCGATGTGGAGGAGATCCATGTTGGTGAGTGCATGTCAGAAAGACTGAACTCTTTTAGATGAGACACACTGATCTCCCATTTCAATGGCCTTGTTCCAATACTCGCACATCCACCCTTGTGCCCCTCAATTGTGTGTTACTGCAGAGGTGCGCGAGTGTGTATGGGTGTGCCGATTCTCTTGAGTGGAGAATCAGGACCTTGTCCTGCCTCCTTTTCACCCTCGCTACGCACTCCGCCAAATTTCGCATTGGTGTGGATTTTGGCGAAGGGTATTACCCATAATTCCAAGTGCACTTCACAGAAGACCGTAGGCTGCAGTGTGGATATTGGGACCAGACCAATTTTCTGTTCATTTATGAAAGAAAAGTGAGTGTCGTTTATGGTTTATTTAATTATAAATACATCTTGTTTGTCAGCATAACTTTATGGAGCTTTGCTAATTTGTTCTGTTTTCTTGTCTACTACCAGTCGTAGAAATGTGGTTTAAGTGCCTGTTGTTGCTAATGTCCGTTATTCAGCCATTTGTACCGTTACTATAAATGGTACCATATAATTTGCTGTCCCTGCAGGATTGTTGATAATTGTTAGTGTTGATGGTTAAATGAATTGTATATATTTCTTATTGCAGTAGTTAATATACACAAATGTGAACTCGCTAGTTTATCTCCTCTGTTCACAGACCACACACACACACATACCCTTATACAAGGAAATCAGTTACACCTGTTTGATGCTCACTGTAATGGTTGGACTACTGTTACGACCCCATGCCTGCTCCCTGGTGTGTGTGTGTGTGTGTGTGTGTGTGTGTGTGTGTGTGTGTGTGTGTGTGTGTGTGTGTGTGTGTGTGTGTGTGTGTGTGTGTGTGGTTGTTGCAGGTCCTGGGTTCTGATTGACAGATTGGAGGCAGCTGGCCACTGATCTGATCAGCACATAAAGACACGCCTCTGCCCAGAGGACAGATGGGAGGAGCCTGACAGAGCAGTTGGCAGAGAGCTCCTTACCCCAGGGGAGTTTTTTTCTTTGATTTGATAAAATATAATAAATAACAAACTCCCACGTAGTTTCCCATTTTGTTATGGATTTGAGCCAGGCTGTGACAGATGCCCACTGTAAAAGATGGACTACTTATTTAAGTGGATGTTAAAAGAAATTGGCTCATGAAGATCCCAACGATCCAATTATCTGACTAGAATCAATCATCCATGTCAGCCACTTCAACCAGTAGTAATTACCTAATGTAAGAAGAGATCCTACAGTCCAAGTATTGTATTGATCCACAGCAATATATATTGTAAATAACGTGGTGCGCACTGCTGCACCAATATGTTCAGTTGTTTTTGCTGTGTCATTTTTTCCAAAAGAAATGCAAATATTGTGTTTGCGATACTTTTTTATTTTCATTAAAGTTGGTTTCATTGTCGCCTCATTCGTGTCTTATATAAAATGTGCATTTAAAGCCGCACTCTGGAGGATTTCATCAGGAGAGCAGTTTTTGAATCTAGCGTCCAAAGGCTCCTCCTCAAAACATCTCGACACGCGCGTCCGGTCGCGTGTGCGCGCGTGCACGCGGCGCATATACTTTGGACATGAACTGTACAGCTCAGTGTGTAGGGTTTAATCACTCACAGATCACAATCTTATTCCAACAATACTACGAGGGTCTGATGAGCCCTCTCTGTCCCTGCTGCTTCTGATATTAGCTCTGTTAGCAGAGAGCTGCTGCTGGACTCTGAAGCTGAACTTGACTCGGCCCTGGATGAACTTTCTGACCAAAATAAACGCGTAACCCTGTCAAGCCTTGCCATTCTGTGAGGTGAAAGGTTTAAAAATACAAATAAATCCGTCTTTAGCTGGGAAATGGGTAGGTTTTTAGTAGAAATGAGCCGTGAGGCAGAGACGCAAACAGAGAAACACACGGAGCGTCCTGTACGACAGCGCCCCCTACTGGTACAGGTTTGGTCGATGCGCGTGCATGTTGAGAGAATGCAGACATTTTAATTTCATTGGTTGAAAAATGTCGGCGGCAAGAAATAATGGAAAGGGGTCTCTAGGAGGAAGGAGGGTCTTCATCAGAATGACAGATGTTGTGGAACTCAACCCATAGATCATAGTTTAGACCTGAAATATCATTAAAAACATTTAGAAAACTTTGATACAGAGAAAAATGCTCCAGAGTGCCGCTTTAATTAGACAAACTTGTCACATATCATACTTTTGGTGAACTTATTAAAAATTGACTAATCTATTAAAATCAACTTTTATTTTTGAGATTTGACACTATCCATGAACTTAGTTTCATACTCTTAATTGTGAATGAGATTATTGATTTTAAATGCTCCAGAAATGTAAGTGCTTACAGGTGATGTAATGTGTACATGTGATTCTGTATGGATTACTGAGCCATTTGGTATTATGAGGTGTATTCATTTAGTATGTAGGATATCACTAAAGGCCTATGGGGTGAAATGCACAGCCTGCCACGGGTATATTCAAATATTTAAAAGATAAATATATAAAGTTACATCTAAACATTGGAAACCAAATATAAATGTCAGTTTTAAAATAAATATTTGGCTAATATGCAAATTTAGACTCCTGTAAATCTTTATGGATCTATATTTGATTTAAAATCTTTATATTTGATTCTATTTAGATTTATAATTATTATATTTGTATATAAATAATATATAATTATAAATCATATAATAAATATATTATGTGTGTGTGTATATGTGTGTATACACACACACACACACACACACACACACACACACACACATATATATATATATATATATATATATATATATATATATATATATATATATATATATATATATATATATATATATATATATATATATATATATTAGTAGATGCTATCATCATATACATTTAGATTAGAGGTGTTTAGATAGATTTTACAGCGTTTAATTTTAAATATTTCTTTTCAACAATACAGACTATTCATCCCATTCATTGTACTTTATTACAATATTAATGTAATAAACTATTACTGTTTTTGTTTATTGTTTTTTTCATTCATTGGCTATGATATGATTGCTAGCCTATAGTTGAAAGGAACTCCTGAGTCTGAGTTTTTCCTCTCAGGAACCAGTCTGATTGTTTACTTTACACCGTTTCAGTCTCGGTGTTTTATTAAACTAACGGACTGACCTGGTAAGGACGGAGTGACGCTTTTGTCTCAAACTAAACGACTCAGAAATAACACAGAAAGTGACTCCTATCCTCTGCGGTATGTGGTTATAATTAGCAGCACTTACTCTCTGAATTTCTGGCACCTGTTCAGAAACTGTGGTTTGAGTTGATCTGTTGTCCGACTCAGGGTCAGCCCCAACACAACGGCGATGGTAACGATGATCAGCAGAACGGGGCACAAACACAGGAGGAAGCGCCGCCTCCTCCGCCTCTTCTCCGGCTCCGGCCCGCGGCTCTCACCGTCACCGGTCTCCATCTGAAAACCTCACACGGCTCACACGAACTTTCAGCCACTTGTTTATTGTCACGTCTCGCGCTCCGGACGCTTATTTATAGAGCAGCGCGAGATGTCCGTGAAGCCAGCGCGAGCGCTGTGGAGAGCGCGCGACCTGAGGTGAGGTGCGCGCGCCCTGCTAGGGAGGCTGAAATGTTTCAGGACAGCAGAGACCAAATAAATGGAGAATATTAGAGTAAAAGTACAAAAAACAATACGTGTTTTATATAATCCAACTTTTGGTGAATTGTATTTTCAATACTTTGAAGATACAGCTGAAGACCTTCAAAAACTCACCATGGACGTAAACCTGGGGCGACCAGGGGAGGACATGGCTCCTCCATTTTTAACAGGCAGTTTTGTCCCCTGCAGGTTTACCATCTGAAAACAATGCTACGCAATTTTAAATGGTTACGGATGTTTTCTTTAAAAAATGGTTACGGATGTTTTCTTTAAAAAATGGTTACGGATGTTTTCTTTAAAAAATGGTTACGGATGTTTTTTTTTTTTTTAAATGGTTACGGATGTTTTTTTGGTTTTTTTTTTTAATGGTTACAGATGTTTGTTTTTTTTAATGGTTATGGAAGTTTTTTTTTTAATGGGTGTGGATGTTGTTTATAGGTGTAGGGTTGATGGCACGGTTTAAAGGGACATGAGGGAGCTTTGAAAAACAAACCTCATGTCCCTTTAAACCGAATAACTGCAGCTTTTAGCGGGAGCGAGCACAAATTTCTCACTAGTTCATAAGGGTTCAACCAAAGGCAGCCGGAGGAATGATTCCATAAATAAAAATACATTTTATTAATACAAAAGGAAATATAGTAAAACAATGCCCCGCGACGCACACACACACGATCAGACTGAGGGAGCCGATCTAACAGAGCTAATCTCGCTAGCCGCTATGTTCCAGCTTCCACTGCTGCCTGTATTGCTAAAAGCTTTAATCAGCCGGTGTTCTCGGACACCAGGAGGAGAATTTGAGAAATCTAGCGTGATAGAATCATGCCCCGCGGCATATATTACCCTAGATTTCTCAAATTCACATCACGGAGTGGAGCTCCGTAGCACCCGGAGGTCCATGCGCAGCAGAGCCGCCTTAGATGCACTGTAAGCGGACTGAGGTCTAGGAAACAGTCCGGGATTTGCGGCCTACAGTGCCGAGACCATAAACATGGACAGATTGCTGTGCGGTCGCCTATAACAGCACCTTTAGCTCTGTGAAACCCTTATAATCCATCAGAGAGGTTTTCAGCTCCATAAACACTACCAAATAACACCAGTTTTATGAGAAAAACCACTGGTTTAGATAAGGAAGTCCGCCATTGACTAGCAACACTACACAAAGGTGCAATACTGCCACCTACTGGATATACATTTATTATTACTTTTTTAGCTTGAGAACGCGCAGAAGCGTCAGTTGACGTCACATCCGTAGGCCAGCGCGGGAAATTCGGACCCCGAATTGCAGAACATTTTACAGCTCACAGCCTGTTCAAGATAATGGAATGATACATGGGTGGCCTCATTCTTTTTGATTTAAAATGCTTCATCACTTATTAACCTAAATAAACTGAACATGCAATTATTGCTTTTCTTCAAAAGCTCCCTCATGTCCCTTTAAGCAATTCAAGCTTCCAGAATTCAGTTCTAAAGATTTTGTATTTACCTTTTGTCATTATTTTTTGTCATCGTTTATTGTTTGAATGCTGAGTCAGCAGGCAAGGCTGACATTTAAAGACCCCAAAGTTTTATTAAATGTTGAACAGTTGAAAGAATTACTCAAGTCATCATTTTCATTCATGTGTGTGTTTGTTAGCAAAACACCTCACGAACCACAGGATGAATTTCAATGACATAAAAAATTACAGTGAGCCTTTGGTGTCAACCCAATTCAAGATGGCTGCCACAGCTAACAATTAGCAAACAGCAAAGTAAGTCAGTTTTACAGATACTGAGCTAAAACGTGGTGCAATAGTAGCTGAGAGTCAACAAGAGTTCTGATTCCATAAGATGTCAGTTTTCAACCTTCCTTTTTAATTACTGGATGGGTCTAAATTAAATGCTCATAAAGGGTTTACTGGACGTACATACAACTCATTAACTTCTGAAGTCAGTCCAGTTCAGCTAATCTTCTCTCTGCAGACTTTTAGAGGAGGCCTCATGCTTCTCCATCAGACCAGACCCAGGCTTCTACACCAGCAACTGGCCACCATTTTCCTGGAGCAGCCCTGGACTACAGGACAGGTCAGTTTTTTATTCATTTTATTTTAGTTCTTGTTCTTCATTTATTTCTTGTAGCGTATGAAAATGTGCGACAAGAACAGTATGACCTTACGTTTTGTTTTTCCTTTTTCTTTAATGTTTTTTCTGCACTGTCTGTCCTTCAAACAGGACCTAAACTACCACATGGTGACTATTGCCTGATACCTTCAGCTACAGCCAACACAATGCATCTCTCATTACTTGTACTCATGTGCACTGTTGGTTAGTCTGCTGGTAGTGGTCAGGAGGTCAGGTGATTGGCTGGGCCATGTCCACACCATGTTGAACTCTGGACTATGGCACCCAAAGAGCTCAATTTTGGTCTCCTCTGATCAGACTCTATTCTCCCAGTATTACAGGCTTATCTAAATATTTGTTAGCAACCTTGAAACATGCTTGAATATAGTTTTTTTTTTTTTTTTTAGCAATGGAGTCTTACGTGGTGAGTGTGCTACAGGTCATGGCAGTTGTGTGCATTGCTTAGAGTTTTCTTTAAAATAATTGTACCTGCTATTTCTATGTCCTTGTAAATAATGGCTCTTGGAAAACTCCTCTGATAATTCTTTTCTGTAAACAGTGTCATTAGTATGTTTTGCAACAACACGTTTGTGAAGTATCCTGAAGGAGCTCTTAGGTTTTACCCATCATTAGATGTTTTTTGTGAGACACCTTGGTAATGAGACACCTTTCGATAGGCCCTAAATTGAAACTGAAGCAGCTGATATTGATTTGCACACAGTGGCAGGATTTCTCTCTAATTTCTGGTAGATTCCAGCTAGTGTCATGACTTTCCATGCTCTTTTGCACCTTCCTTTCTTTGTGTTCAGTACTTTTTCCTTGTGTCATTCCATTTAATTACACATATTGTTTGTATCGACACATTATGGCTCGATTATTTTTTTTGCATGTGTTGATAGGATGGGTTGTTACAGACATCTGGTGAGAATTTCCAGTCAACAAAAACTTCAGAAATATACTACTTACTTGGAAAATTAGTGGCATGTTCAGTACTTGTATTGAGCTAAAATTCCTGGTATGTATACGCTGACATGTAGATGTAAACATGTAAAGGAAACAAAATGCGTGTATTTTATGTCTAATATGCACAAGCTGTGTTCCACTACATGGGCTGCAGTGTCTTCTAGAGATTTCTGAGAACTTGAGCAAAGCTGTACAGCTGTTGTAGCATGTTTTCAACTTTTGTTTAAATTGCTTTATCTAGAACGTGAAGATGTATGAAAACATCTTCACGTTCAACATCAGCTCAATGGCTGTTAGCATTCTGGATTAAAAACAGATGGGAAAGTTCCAAAAAGACAGTTGTAAACACATGGATCATCAGTTTCGTTTCCTTATTTTATTCATGACTACAGAAGAAGCAGTGCCGATATTTTCCAGTCTAGCGCAGCTGTCTTGGATGTTACCAGATGTGATCACTTTAACTCTAGACCTGAGAAATGTGTTCTCTGTGATGAACACCTGGCTCGTTGACGTGCTCTTCCTGTTCTGAAGGGTAATCATCTGGAGGAGTGCTGTTCTAAGGAAACAACATTTTTGTGTCTGGTGTGAGTCCTCATTCAGGACAACAACGATTTAATTTAATTTACATGATCCAACATCGTCAATCACAACTCTGATGAAGGGCGAAGCTCAGCCTGTCATCTGGGTAATTATCCCAGCTGTTTCACTCATTAATCACCTCTTCACAGGTAGTCCTTTGTTTCGCAGTCTTCATTTTCTCCTGTTTGTTTCCTCCTTGTGATTCGCTTCCATTTGGGATCTGCTGTCACACCAGTCCTGTTCTTTATTAGTCTGTCTCAAGTCTGCATCTTGGATCCATCTAAAACAGATTACTGATTCAGCCACGAGTTTAAAGCAGCTCTCAGCTCTGAATTTTCTTAGCAGGTCATATGACGTAGTTTTATAAACCCTTACACTGTCACCAAATTCTTTTTTACACAGGTATTTACATGGATTTCTTTAGTTATTTAAAATCATAAACATTACCAACAGTCAAACGTAGCACTCATGGTGCATCAGGAGGCAGAGTCCTGCAAGATTTGATTGCTTTTTTGGCCAAAACACCTGCATAATGCAAATTTGACTGCAGTGTAAAGTTTATTAAACAAATCTGCATGAGCCGCTGTGAATGAAGCTGAACATATTGTGTTCTTTCTCTGTATTTTGATGTGTTTATTACCAGTTTGTGTTGCTGTGAGGATATTTCTGCTTTCAAAAATGTGGACAGAGAATTTTTTCAACATTGTATAACAAAAGAAAAACCTATCTACGGAGAATACACATTTATGGAAGGAGTTTGTCAGAGGTTTTATTTTAACACACCTGAGTAAAATGTATCCTTAAATTCTGCGGAAGGAAAACCCCCTCCTCCAAAAAACCTATAATAGTCAAGACAAATTATTTTAAAGTAAAACTCAGCACATAAGTCAACTTCCTAGACCTGAAACCATAATTTAACCTCTACAAAGTTTAAATACCAGCATGAGAGTTCACCGTGTGGCACATGGATGGGATTCAGTTGGATGTCGGATTGTTTTGCTGCAGCAGGATGTTTGTGTGTGTCTGGCAGTCGGGCTGTGTGAGGTCCTGGACACACTGAAGGATCATCAGAGTCCTGTGAACAAATCGGTTTGGTTAAATCAGCTCTGAACATTTTATTTAAACCATAAAATCATCTACCAAGAAGTTTTATAATTTGTTTTCAAATGGTCACATTGGTTCCTTACTGGTTCAACGTGTTTTATTCTGACCAGTTTGAGTGTTGAAGCTTTAACTGCATCAGGAGTTTCCTAGTTCCTGATAATCAGTTACATGACATAAATGATGACCTGATATTTGATGAAATTCTTATGAAACTTCCCATAATTTCATAATCTGAGAAAAACGACTCGTGTCACTTACAGGTCACTGTCTGTACAGGTCCAACGGAACCCTCTGGACTGCAGGATGTGGATCAGGTCTACAATAGATCCTTTGCTGCATGATTCTCTGTTGGAAAAGCCAAAAATGTCACAACATTTTTACATTTTTTTAATGGAAAATATCTATTTGTTGGGGCGCGAGGTGGTGGAGACATTTGAAAGTGAAAAGCTGAATTTATGAAGTGATTCTGGATAAAATATAGATCTGCATAGCAATGAAAGAGTATGTTGTATTTCTGAAAGATGGTGCATAGATGTTGGATAAAAGGAGAAGAGAGCAGAAACGAGAAACTAGAAGAACAAACTGGGTGCGGCCAGAAGGATAGGAAGGAAACGAGGGGAGGGAAGTGTGACTAAAGCTAATCTGTTCAGAACGGTGTTATCAGAAATAGAATCAAAGGCTGCACTAAGACTGAGCAGGATGAGTGTAGAGAGATGACTGGAGTAAGGTTGTTGGTCATTTTTATCAGTGCAGTTCTGAGCTATGGAGGGGGCAGAAACTAGATTGAAATTGTTAGAAGAGGTCATTGTGTCTGAAATGGGTATGAATGTGAGAGGCAGCAACATTTTTGAAGGTTTTCAGACTTTGAGATTGAACAAAGGTCATTGAAGTTGTTTGGATCTGCACTGGGTTTTTTGAGTATTGGTGTAACAGAAGCAACTTTGAAAGAAGAAGGAACAGTTCTAGTTTAGAAGGAAGATTGAATACTAGTCATGTTGAGGGGTAATAGTCAGGGCTGCACTTAATTTTTTTATGTTAGGTAGTGGTATGCACCTCCTCTCTGTAAATTCGTCAGGGTACGTATGCATGATATGTGATGCACGCTGGCGGACTGGTTATGTGCACCCCTGGTAATAGTGAAGGGAGACGGGCTTTAAGAAGAGCAGTGGGGGGAGGGTTGAGTTGGGAAAAGGTAGACTTCTGGGTCAATTTAGAAAGTTATGGAGGGAAAAGTGAAACTTGAACATGTCTGAATGGTAGAGAGGGGACAGGGAGTCTGTCTGACAGCCTAGAGCAGGGGTGTCCAAACTTTTCAACATGAGGGCCAAAATCACTAAGTGTCAAGTCCTCGAGGGCCACAAAAGTTAGAATATTTCTTAAAAGAAACAAGCAAAAAATATTTTGTTCTGCTCAAAAATTCATCATAAATGCAACATTTTAATGAACAGTCTTTGTCAATACGACACAGAGGTCTCGTATGTTTGACTCAATAATAAAAAGCATCAAATTCACTGGATCTGATTGGTCGACTGTTTTTAGGTTTCTAGAAACTACATTTTGTTCCATCCTCAGCAACAAGACCAGGATCTGGGTCTGTCTTCAGTCGTGTTGCTGGATTTAGTCAGGCTTTATGAACAGAGCTCACAAGTCTGCGTTTTGGTAAAAGTCAGTGAGGATTTGTGGTTCTTTTTACCAGGAAATAAAGTAGGAATCTCAATATCTCTTGAATTATCTAAAAAAAAATTAATATTTTGAGTGAATGGAAAATTTTACATTTAAAAAGATTTTAATTTACTTGGATTTTTTGTTTGTTGGGTTTTATGTTAGTAAAAATCTAAAAAATGTCATAAAGCGTCTCTCTGCATGTCATATGTCACCTCCCTTGTGTCATATGTCTCCCTCTAGTGTCCTGTCTTGTGCTTTGTTTAACCCTCTGCCCTTTGTCTCCCACAGGTGTATCCTATTGTAATCCTGCCACCTGTGTCTCGTTCCTGTGATCACCTCCCTCTGTGTATTTAAGCGTGCCTGTCTCGTCTGTGTTTGTTGGTTCCTAGTCGTAGTCGTGTGAGTCCTGAGTGTGTCTTCGTGTTCCTCGTTTCTTGGAATAAATCTTAATTTTGGATGTACATCTGCGCCTGGGTCCTCTCTAAACACACCAGTACATGACAGAAGGAACCGACCAGAATCATGGACCCAGCAGATGTCGGCCCGGAGCACGCGTCACCCTACCTGGGGACCCGGTGGGCTTACAGGACGCCACCGGGTCCAAAGCAGCAGACCGGCCTTCCCCGGTCATCGCCGCCACCTGAAACCATCAGGTCAGGAGTGCTCCGGGTCCACGTTGACCTCCCTGCTCCTCTGCAGCAGCCCCGACGGATATCCCCAGAGCCGTCTCAGTCCCAGCAGCCTCCTGCTGTTTTCGCTCTTCCTGCAGAGCTCGTCCAGAAGGAGGAACCAACCAACATGGACCCAGCGGATGAGCTCCTCCTGTGGGCTGTGCAAGCGGTGAGGCACGCCAACAGGATCATCTCCACCGGGCAGGCATGCCCCCACAGGAAGCTGCGCTTGGCGGAGGTGGTCCTCTCCCGCTTCTCCAGCTACCCGGCACTGGTGGCAATCCCGGTCCTCCAGGGTCAGTTGGAGTACGCCCGAGCGGCGTGCCTGGCACAGCAGGTCCTCATCGAAGGTTCTCACCTGACCTGCTGTGACGAGGGGCAGCCTCCTGGCCCGGGACCCTCCTATGCCGCTGCAGTCCCGGGACCCTCCTGTGCCGCTGCAGTCCCGGGACCCTCCTGTGCCGCTGCAGCCCCGGGACCCTCCTGTGCCGCTGCAGCCCCGGGACCCTCCTGTGCCGCTGCAGCCCCGGGACCCTCCTGTGCCGCTGCAGCCCCGGGACCCTCCTGTGCCGCTGCAGCCCCGGGACCCGTCCCAGAGCCCGACGCTGCAGCCCCGGGACCCGTCCCAGAGCCCGACGCTGCAGCCCCGGGACCCGTCCCAGAGCCCGACGCTGCAGCCCCGGGACCCGTCCCAGAGCCCGACGCTGCAGCCCCGGGACCCGTCCCAGAGCCCGACGCTGCAGCCCCGGGACCCGTCCCAGAGCCCGACGCTGCAGCCCCGGGACCCTCCCGTGCCGCTGCAGCCCCGGGACCCTCCTGTGCCGCTGCAGCCCCGGGACCCTCCTGTGCCGCTGCGGCCCCGGGACCCGTCCCAGAGCCCGACGCTGCAGCCCCGGGACCCGTCCCAGAGCCCGACGCTGCAGCCCCGGGACCCGTCCCAGAGCCCGACCCTGCAGCCCCGGGACCCTCCTGTGCCGCTGCAGCCCCGGGACCCTCCTGTGCCGCTGCAGCCCCGGGACCCGTCCCAGAGCCCGACGCTGCAGCCCCGGGACCCGTCCCAGAGCCCGACGCTGCAGCCCCGGGACCCGTCCCAGAGCCCGACGCTGCAGCCCCGGGACCCGTCCCAGAGCCCGACGCTGCAGCCCCGGGACCCGTCCCAGAGCCCGACGCTGCAGCCCCGGGACCCTCCTGTGCCGCTGCAGCCCCGGGACCCTCCTGTGCCGCTGCAGCCCCGGGACCCTCCTGTGACGCTGCAGCCCCGGGACCCGTCCCAGAGCCCGACGCTGCAGCCCCGGGACCCGTCCCAGAGCCCGACGCTGCAGCCCCGGGACCCGTCCCAGAGCCCGACGCTGCAGCCCCGGGACCCGTCCCAGAGCCCGACGCTGCAGCCCCGGGACCCGTCCCAGAGCCCGACGCTGCAGCCCCGGGACCCGTCCCAGAGCCCGAGGTGGGCCTCCCCGAACCAGATCCAGACCCGGGCCTGGGGCCTCCTGAACTGTGCCTCCTGGCCTCCCGCCCTTGTTGGTTCTCCTGGGTCGTCCGGTGTCCGCCCCTAGGGGGGGGCTCTGTCATATGTCACCTCCCTTGTGTCATATGTCTCCCTCTAGTGTCCTGTCTTGTGCTTTGTTTAACCCTCTGCCCTTTGTCTCCCACAGGTGTATCCTATTGTAATCCTGCCACCTGTGTCTCGTTCCTGTGATCACCTCCCTCTGTGTATTTAAGCGTGCCTGTCTCGTCTGTGTTTGTCGGTTCCTAGTCGTGTGAGTCCTGAGTGTGTCTTCGTGTTCCTCGTTTCTTGGAATAAATCTTAATTTTGGATGTACATCTGCGCCTGGGTTCTCTCTAAACACACCAGTACATGACACTGCATCAAAATCCTGCAGGAAAACTAAATTATATAACTTTTAAAATGCAGCTGAGGGCCACACAAAATCATTCCCCTGGGCTGCACTTTGGACATGCCTGGCTTAGAGCAAGAACATTAATATGTGGCCTGCGATCCAGATCCGGTCCACAAGCTGCTTCACCCGAGCTGTAATTCTTTCATAAAATCCACGGTACCATCACGAGTCCGGTATCGCTAGCACAGCTTGTCATCACTCACTAGATGAGGAACTGCAGCCGCTGCTGTCTTTTCTGGACCTCCATCACCTCTTTCATACAGCAGCAAGAGTTTAGCAGCATCTTAAAATGGCTATTTAAAAAGGTGCACCTTTTTTAAATAGCCATTTTAAGATGTCAGAAATCCATTTCAGGACTAGCTAGGATTAGCCGTTAGCTTGTTTTTCTGATCAGAAGTAGTTTTTCCCCATAGATATCATATATAAAGGCTAGATGGATCATCTGGGGTTCGACAGCGTAGCTACACGGCGGCCATCTTGTGACAGTGAGCTGACGTTCTGCTCTCTATGGTAGCAGACTGAAGGTGAGCATCAACTTAACTAAAAACACTTAACTCGATGAAAAATAAATGGATTTACAAACGGTTTACTTTCTTGCAAACCTTATTTTGTATAGACTTGAGATATGATACTTTTAGAATTTATGAATTTCCCAACCATTATTATATTTTGAAATATATTCACAGCCACTTCTCTGTTTATAAAAATGCAAACAGTTTGAAAATCGGTTAAAAATTGAGCAAGTGAGAGGCGTTTAATGGTACATGCTCCATTGACACCAATGTTAAGAAAGTGGGCAGCTCACTGTCACAAGATGGCCGCCGGCGTAGCTACGTCAGGGTCCATTGACAAACAGCACGGGTAAGATATCTAGTAATACATATATCTATGGTTTTTCCAAATTGGGGTCTTTCAAAGACCTATTTACAAAATGTAAATTATTCAAACATTTCTAAATAATTCTAAACATAGACATCAAAAACAGACAGGTTTATATGTTTTTAAGGTAACATTTGATTTCTTGTAACAGAACAGTTTTCTCCTTACACATGGGGCCCTCCCAGATTGGCCACCACCTTAATGTTGACATGGTTCACTCTGTGGGGATTCAGGCTGTCCAGTTCAACACTTCCAAACATGCTGCAAAAAATAAAACAAAATAAAACATAAGTTCTCTTCAAAACTGACAAATTCTTTAGCATCATCCTCTGATCCCTACCTTTTCCTGCTGTATGCATTAACAATAGACCCATTTAGTAGGACAGTGATGTTGCCACAAGCCATCTCTGCAAACTGATGCACAATTTTAAAGAGTTTATATCAGAAACAAGCAAAAGTGTTGAACATACAGGGAAAGGTGTAAAACTTTGTTTAGAATGTCGTGATTTATGAAATTAGACTCACATTTTGTGACGCTCGCTTCCACAAGGAAAACACTGGATGAGTTCTACACGCGGACCACTCCGGACACGAAATAAAATCAAAGTCTACGTAAAAAATATATAGATCTGATCAGTTGGGATCAAATGCAGAAAATATCAGAGAAAAATAAAACATTATGTTCATGATATCTGTTTGTCTACTTATTTGGGAATACAGTCATCCTTGGGATTTTAAAATGCGGACTCAAATAACCTCATCAAAAGAGTTCAAAATATTAAAAACTGATACGAAGCAAACACATTTGGAAAAATCATCTACCAAATGGGCTTTATGATGAAAGCTGAGTAGAAAATCTAAAAAAGATGCAAAAACCACAATCTGTTTAGAGCTACTTCAACAGGCTAACGCTAGGTGATGCTGTTTTTGTTGGTGTCTTAAGTATTCAGTGGATGTAGACCTGCAACTGATAACTTTTGGAGTCAAACCAATTCAAGATGGCCACTACAGCTAATCAAAGTTAGCCAACACAGAAATGATGCTAACTTAATCAATTTTACAGATGTTGAGCTAAATTTTATGGTTGTAACATGTAGCCCAAAGGCTAAAAATCACATGATATCACATGAAATTCTACCATTAACTACTGGAATCAACTCTGTCTGTTAGCTAAATATTTCATGAATCACTGGATCAATTCCAATGAATCTCTCAAAACGTAATCGTCTACTACTGACTCTCTTTTGGATTCAACCCAACCCAAGATGGACTAACTCAACTTAGAAAACCAAAATGGCTGTAACTCATTCAACTCTACAGATAAAGAGCTAACATTTGGTGTTGTGGTAACTTATAATGATCCCCAACACATACCATGAGGACTAATAGATTACATGAAGTCTTTGCCATAAAATATTGAAAGCAACTCAATTCAAGATGGCTGCCACAGCCAACTGACCTGAGACGAAACCATAAAGATGACTAAAACTCAATCAGTTTTACAAACACTGAGTTAAAAATTGCAGTGAAATACTTTAAGGAATTCTAGGGCTATGGGTTCTATATACTTTATTGGTTATTTATAGCTTTTGGTCTAAAACCCATACCAGAGTCGTCCTCCTGGCCACACCAGATGAGCTCGTTGAACATGTAGCCGACCAGCGTGTCTTCTAGTGTCCAGAAGTGCCGTAGAACAGCTGCATAGCTGTGCATCACACTTCTGGTTTTACTCCAGAAAAGAAACTAAACAGAAGGGGGATAAAAGGCAGGTTATCGTGAAGGTGATAGAAAATACTATCATTATTTGGAGCTAAAACCCTGATCTTGCTCACCCTGTCACAAGGCTGGATTTGAGGCATTGCATTGAACATGTGATAATAATGCTCCTCTGACACGTTACAGGAAGACTGACGGACAACCGCCTCCTCAAACTGACTCCAGATCTGCTCACAGTCATACCTGCACGTGGCACAAAGACACATCAGACCATAGGTGGCTGACTGCTGCAGAAACTCATCTCCAGCACATCCCAAAGATGTGTGCTTACTGAACAACCTAACATTTTGAGCAAGATGAATTCTGGGATTGTCCTCTTGGAATACGCTCAGGGAAGAAGAAATTCACTGATGGAATAACCTGGTCATTCAGTATATTTAGGTACCTGACCAACTGTAGCAACCCCAGATCGTAGCCCGGCCCCCATAGGCTGGTATGATACACACTAGGCATGATGGGAGAATATCTGCTTACCCTGATGCTGTCATCACATTGGATCAGGATCTGGACTCATCAGACCTTCTTCTGTTGCTCCAACATCCAAACTTCCTAACAAATCGAAGCCTTTTTTCTGATTTGCCTCACTGATCGGTGGTTTTCTTCCACAGCTGTTCTTTGAGTTCCATTCATGTTGTGTGTGTGGAAATGCTCAGCCATCCATACAGTAATTATCCAGTGGGAGGCTCTTACCTATTTGCTTATGGTGACTTTTTTTGCACAAGGTTTTTATCAGTACTTGAAATCCCCACCGTCTGTCTCTTTCTACAGAAACTCACTTCATTCAAATTTCACTTTCTATACATCACCTGATCTGGGATCTGGGACAATGAGCTTCAACGATTTTTCTTTGGGCTTTTTGAGTAAATCAAGTCTGGAATGTCTTTATATTGTGACTCTTCACATGTGTAAACCGTCATGTCTAAACGTGCGTCTGCTCTGAGTAAATTATACCTTGAACCAGGGTGAACCAGGGTGGTGTAGGTGAAACATCTTCCTGTCACGATGTGCTTAATGTTGGGGGTGGTCCCAAGCAGTGCTTGCATTTGAAGTGGAATGAACCCTTTGAAACGGGGCACAAAGACCAAAGAAAGACGACATTATCTGGAAATTCCTTAATGGAGGGAAAGATTAACAACTATCAGAGGGAATTACTTACAGGTGGTGATGCTGATGAGGACGAACGATGCAGATGTTGCAGAAGGCCTCATGGTGAAATGAAAACTAAAGTTTTCAGAGTTCACGTTTTCAGTTGATGAGCTAAAAAAAACATCAGGTTTGGGATTGGCTCCAGGGCAGCAGGGTTTCTGAGAACTTACAATATGGATTCATGAAAAACAAGCTCATGATCTCATTGGCTGTCTGGACTGTCCTCCCACACTTCAGAGCTGTCAAACACTTAAATCAACTCAACAGGTTTCCAACCTGACATTTAAAGTACATAGAGTTAAGTTCAGAGGTTTACACACACTCATCATGGGAATGAATGTTGTATTTTCCCCATTATAGATTTCTTGTTTTTGCTGACTCGTCACACTTTAATGATTCAGATCAGCAAACAAATTTCAGTATCAGACAAAAAGCTCCTGGGACAACTACAATCGAGTGTTTATGATAACGAGTCTCTCGTGTCACTGTAGAAAGAGTTTAAATTAAAACTACTCTTATTTGTGGAATTGTTCAAATTCAACCATATTGGAGGGTTTTCCAGCATAAGCGGCCCGTTTAAGGTCAAAGGTCAGACATTCTGCTTCCTGTCTCTTTCTTATCTTATTACCTCTGACCATAACTTTGACCAAGTGAGGCCTGCAGGGCTGTAGATGATGTTCTGGGTTCTTTTGTTCTTATACTTCTTTAGAACAGGGCATGATGTGTTGCTTTTTGAGATCTTTTAGCCTCCTTCGTGATGTCAGACAGGTTCTGTTGAAGTGATTTAGTTCTACAGGTCTGACGGAATCAGGTCTGGGTGTGGCTAATCAACAGATATGTTACATGTTCTGATGAGATGCTGAAAGGATATTTGGTCATCAATGCATGCAGATGATTCACCATCATGTGACACACGTGGCTACTTCAAAGAGAAGAGAAGGGAGGTGCCTTGAGTAAAAGTTAGATGAGCAGAAGAGACAAAGGACCTTTTCAGGTCCAGGGCTTTCTCACTGCGTTGTTTTTTGACTGAACTTCTCTGTAACCTGCTGCCTTCAGAAGGTCTTTTTGACTCTCGACGGTGGGTATGAAGGTTCTAGGACATGAAGGTTTATTAACTCTTCTTTATCGCTGACTGCTGGTCGTTTCTCTAGGATTTGTTTAGAGGATTTATTAAATTTGGCCAATGCTCTAATAGATTTATTCAAGTTGGAAAAGTCTTGCAGATCCAGTTCTAAACAAGTCCGAGATCAGTTCAAGCATTTTACATTAGCAGAACGTATTCAGACATGACAGAAGACAAATGATCACCCTCAGATGAAGGGAAAAGGGTTGAGATGGGGAAACAAATCAAGAACCACCAAGACGGAAACCCACCATGGACTGGAGCACCAGTTCTCTGTCCACAGTGAGGACAGTTTTACATCACCAAGGACTGAGAGGACCAAGAAAGAAGCTCCTGCTCCAAAAGGAACGCCGTCTCTTAGTGTGACCTTTAAGAGAGGTTTTATGGTCAGATGAGACAAAGATTGAGCTTTTTCACAATGATGACAGGAAGTATGTTTGGAGGAGTCATAGTGAGGCTTTCAAACCTAAGAACGCTGTACCAACTATCGAGCAGGGTGGTGGGAGCACCATGAGGAGGTACTGGTGAACAAAGTGGAAAGCATAAAGAGAAACCTCCAAATTCTTCAACTCAAATCATTACCTAGATCTAGAACATCAAAACATATTCCTTCCTGTTCATTGGACACAGATCAGAGCTGGTTTCTGATTGGATAAAGCATGGAATCTCCTTCCTAATGCCCCAAACTTGACTCCATTTAAAATTTGTGGACTGTGATTAAAAGCCAAGTTTGTTACAGGAAACCAAACAATTTAATGAACTCAACTACTTTGGCCAAGGTCAAATATCCAACCAGTTACACCTCAGGCTGTGTGATGGTTATATGCTAAGGGACATTGACCATGTGTGTATGTGAGCCTGTATAATCGTGATCCTGTGTGGGAGACGGATAATCTACAATGAATTCAAACCTGTGCATCCATTTCTTGTCTGATCACTCCACCCTGGAAGAAGAATGGTTCAGATCAGTCACTAGATCCCTGAATTAAAACTATCCATGCCAGAGATGAGTTTATGTAAACTTCTTAATCCAAATCAACAGCAAACACATGAATAAAACGCAGGCGACTAAACAGGTCAGAAGTTCTTTGGAAGAACGTCAAGGCTCACCACTTTCTGTTCAGAGTGTCAAACTGCAGCAAACCTTCCCATGTTTGTGATGCTTGACCCGTAGAGCTCCAACCTAACGGCGCCGTGTGGTCCAGAAGGATACGATGCAAAGGTGCCACTGGAGATGCTGGTTTTCACTGGTCAACAAACGTTAACTCCCTACCAACCCTGGATACTAAAAAACAGTGAGATGTTTTTCTGTTTTCAGGCATCCTGCTGCAAAAATAAGATCCTCATGACTCCTATTATGATGCTGGGAACAGAGTGTGTGCTGTCCTCAGACCTGATGATCTGACAGGCAGAAAAACTAAAAACACTTCTGCTTACAAGCTCTAACCTTTAAAGCATCTTTATGTAACTTTTGCTGGAATTTGAGTGTAATGACTTACATGACATGATGCCACTAAATTAAACTATAAACTGCAGCTCTGCTCTTTTGAAAGCTCTTCCCCCTTTTTAAAGTTACGACCACTGTTTAAGACTTAGACACTTCCCACAGGATGCAACATCAGTCTGATGACAGAGGTTTTAACATCTCACTTCATTTTATTAGGACTTTATTCTGTTTTTTCCCTCCTGCATGAAGACCTTAGAATTCCAGCACACCTAATACAGTTTTTACTTTGAGATGACATGAAATAATTGATTGCAAATGTTTGATTCTGGGAAAATTACATTAAAACAACTCAGGAAAATGTCTTCTGGGACTTGATGAATAGTTAGCTATTGCAAGACATGTCTCAAAGAACACTATGCATCACAGTGTCTCACACAGAGGCATTTAAACATGCAAGAGATGAGATAGTGCCCTGTGTTATTGAAGCTGAATGCCTAGCTGGCTCTCTGATTCTGCAGGATTTGCTTTGGCTTATTGACAAATCATGCTGAAAATGAGAGGTAAATTTATACATGTAAAATTATTACACTTGTTTAAGAGTTAAATATTCCCAGTTTGCAGAAATTGAACCTACATTTATGAAAAAAAACTAAAGAAGGGCATTACAATAATTTAAACAGAAAATGTTTTCCTCTTGTGCTAAACATCACATGCATGTCCATAAATATGGACTGTTTTTTCTTATTTTTCACTCCCCCCCCCCCCCCCCCCCCCCCCC
>SSNR01000004.1:3750165-3774808 GCA_006937965.1 Callopanchax toddi
GTATAAGAGACAGATCCGACTGTTTTGGGATAATCCGACTGTTTTGGGGATAATCTGACTGTTTTGGGGATAATCTGATTGTTGTGGGGGATAATCTGACTGTTTTGGGGATAATCCGACTGTTTTTTGGGATAATCCGACTGTTTTGAGGATAATCCGACTATTTTGGGGATAATCCGACTGTTTTTTGGGATAATCCGACTGTTTTTTGGGAATAATCCGACTGTTTTTTGGAATAATCCGACTGTTTTTTGGGATAATCCGAATGTTGTGGGGGATAATCCGACTGTTGTGGGGGATAATCCGACTGTTGTGGGGGATAATCCGACTGTTTCGGGGGATAATCTGACTGATGTGGGGGATAATCTGACTGTTTTGGGTTAGCCTAACCCTCGCGAGATACGTGACTTTGTGAGACTTAAGGGCCACCTGACCGGAGACTCAGAAGTTGCAAATGTGGTATTCTGAATATAAGCAGCAGATGGGTCTGAGTGACTTTTCATTAACCCTGTAAAGGGTCATATTAGTTCCAGAAAGATATTTTTAAAATATGAAAAAGTTACATAGTGTGCCTTTAAGAGGAATCTAATAAAGTTTTGTAAATTGTTGCTGTCGAGCTAAAACTCCTAAATCATCCCCAGTTTTCACGTCTATCGGTGGTTTTATGGATGACTTTGCAAACAAACGTGTCAAGGACCTGTGATTTGCAGCAATCCAGGAATTCTTATTTGTAAAAAAACAACAACCTTTTTTCCCAATTTCCTGGAAAGTAGCAACTTTGGAGAATTATTTTGCATGACCGCAATAAAAATGCAACATTAAACATAGAAACACAGAAAAAAATACACATTTCTCTCAAGAAAACCCTCTCAGGATTCTTATAAAACTGGAACTTTTCTGTTAAATAACTCAAAAAGGTCTCGGCGGGTAAAAAAAAAAAAAAAACAACAATAATTTCATAGTGAACCTCTGACCTTCAGCAGCCTCCGCATCACGGCAGTCCTCAATTACAGCTGTGATCCGGGGGAAGCAAACATCCAAAACATCCGTCATTCCAGATAAATTATTCATAACGGAGCTGCCAGGGAGACAGCAGGACTGATGCATTTGTTTTGCTTGTCCCATCACTTCCCTCCTCATGTCTCCCAAACATTTCAGAGAGTCTTCTGTTTGGTGGACAACGGGGACAACAGGGTGACAACCGCTCTCCTGCTGCTCCCCCCCACTCAAGCTAAACTTTCAACATGATAACCCGCACTGATCTGGTAAATCTGACATGCGTTTGTTTATTTTAGCTGCAGCCTTTGCGTTAGGATTCCCTGCAAATCCACAACGTGTTTGAGAGGATGATGATGCTTCCTGCCAGATTTACTGTTGTTTAACAAATCTGTCGACCAAATGAAGTTTGACGTAGTTTCTGAACATTACTAAAGTAACACGAGTTTAACATGCTGCGATGGAGCTGAAGTCATGCAGAGTGTGGCTGCATTAAAGTGTCATGCAAGTTGATGTGTCCGATAATGCTTTTTGCGTTTTAACAGATTTCTTTTTTATGCTTTTTTTGGCACTAAAATGTTTCATATCGGCAAAAATAAAGTCAACGTGAGACAAAGAAAACCTGAGTAAAATACAGAAGGAAGTTTTGTTAAAGAGGATTTCAGTCATTAGGAGGAAAATGCTCCTGGATTTTCTGGTAAAGAGCAGAAACATGGTTTAACGGACCATCACACCACCACCGTCATGTTTGACTATTGATGCTTTTATTCTGAAATACAGTTAGTTTTACTTCAGCATACACACCTTCCAGAAAGTTAAACTTTTGTGACAGAATATTTTCACAAAAGTCTGGGGAATCATCAAAATAATCTATTTTTTCAGCAAAGTAAGAGTCCTTATGCGCTTTTTGCTGAGTAGAGGTGTTATGGCTAACTACCCCGTAAGAACTGAGATGTTGTTTGACACAGCATAAGAGACACGTTCTGCCCAGAACTGAGAGAGAGAACACGTTTCTTAGTTTTTGAAGAGACTGTATCTGCGTTGAGGAAGAGATGAGGATAAAGAAGCCTCTATGGATGAGTTCCAAGGCTAAAACCTCTCCTGGTCAAACAAAACACCCACTCATCTCACATTTACAAAAAAACCCCATCTAGATCCCCAAGACCTCTGAGGAAATATTCCTTGGACTGATGAGAGTAAACTGGAGTAAAAGGACAACAGTCAAACATGGTGGTGGTAGTGTGTTGGTCTGGAGCTGCTTCACAACTTCCTGTAACTGATGAAACCATGAATTCTGCTCTCTACCAGAAAATCCTGCAGGAGAACGTCTGACCGTTGACCTTAAACAGGCCATTGATGCTTTATATAAGATTGTCACATAGAGACAGTTTGGTTTTGATCACTTTTATTCCTCATTGAGTGAAATCGGCATTAAAAACTACATCTTGTTCTGAAATGAACCAGCCAGCCGATTTTGACGTCCCAGCCCCAGTAGTACCGTGGTGATTCACACGTCTTCTAACTTGGCTGCTCTGTATGGACACAACTCCAGGAAGACTAGCTGTTTTCAGTACAGCTAATGGAGATCCAGATAAAGATAAAGATAAAGATAAAGAATGAGCGAAATGCAAAGCGGGGCGGCTCTCACTGGGACTGGGAGGCTCCACTATCACAAAGGTAACGCAGGATGTATTGTGAAAGTGTAAATGTTTGGCGCTGCTCTAATATAAATGTTGGCATCTTGTTTAGCCAGCTGTTTGTTTTGAGATCAGTTGGAGTGGCCTTGGGTTTTTGGTTTTCTAAGCCTAAAATAAATCAATGATCACAGAAAACATCTGGAAAAACAGTTGCAACTCTTCAATTTTTTTCAAGACAGACCTAAGAAAGACCTAGAAATGATCTTTGTTAAGTGTAACGATCCTCAAAGTTAAATGCTGGCTTATGCGTCGTTTTAGCTGTCTTGTTGCTAGCTAACTATTCAGTAATACCTGGACAAAGGAAATTTATGAAAAACTAGAAAAGATGCTTTTCCTGCGAAAAAGCAAAGTTGGAATGCTGAAAGCTGAAAGAGACAGCTGAAATTGTCCAAAACCAGCTGAAAGAAGCTCAAATGAGTGGAATCTTAAATATTTGAAGTTTAGAGAAGGTTAAAAGAGTTTAATTTTAGTTAAATAGTTCAAAATATCTGATTTGTTGAAATTTAAGAGTCGAATTTTGTTTAAAAAGTGCAATTTAGATGAAAAGATTGCTCAAACATTAGCAAAATAAAAAAGGCAAAAAGCAATAACTTGCAAAAGTGTTTATACCAGCAGAAAAAGTCAAAATTCTAGCAACACCTTAAAAAAGAATTGCTAAATAGTAGAAGATTATCTAAACAGTAAAATATAAGAAAGACATTAAGGTAATGTAGAATGGTAGTTAAAATATAAATGGGTAATTGTAAAGCAAAGCGTTAGTTAAATAGACTGACAGAGAAACAGCTCAATCAAAAGGTGACGTCAGACAAAAACAGCTCAAACCTCTGAAAATGTCTAAAGACCAGAGCTAAAATGTATTCCTAGCTAAACTGTTTGAAGGTTAATTGGTAAGGGACATACAGAGAACACCTGAATAAGTTGAAGGTTCCAAGGTGTAAGTGTCTCCAATCATGAAGCTGTCAACCATCTAAAATGGAGTCAGCTTCAATCATTTAATGTGGTTGTGTGGTGCATTGATTTGCAATGTCATTAGAGAAAGATGGCACAAGATTTCAACATGGTTCCTCAATATTTTGTAGTCCAAAGTCCCCTGATTATTTTAAAACAAGAATGAAGTTTCTATGTCAAAGTGTGTCAACACAGCAGGCTTTAAAACATTAGTACATTTTAGCAGAAATTCTATGGTTTAAGCCCCGTCACCGTGATTTTGGACGTAGTTTTTTGTGAACAACTTCACCATAGTTTATCGGAACGCTATGAAATTTTCAAGCAGACATCACAGGAAGAAGCCGATCGATTTGATATATAATATGTCTGGGTTCAACCTTTCGGTTGCGTGCGAAATGTGCAAAAACTCTATTTTAAGCTAACGTGCTAGCATTAGCATGCTAACATGCTAACACTGGGTATAATGTGTTGCCATGCTAAAAGTGTAAAAAAAATTTGCACTAGCATGTTATTACACAAAAGTTATATTTAGCATGTTAGCATGCTAATGCTAATGTTAGCATCTGGTTCTGGGTCTTCTCTGGTCCTGGTCCAGGGTCTAGACCTGGTTTCAGGTCAGATTCTGGTCAAGCTGCTGTTTCTGGCTCTGATACCGCCCCATTTCTGTGCCTAAAAGGTCTGGATCTCTGGTTCACTCCCAAGTCCTGGTTCTGGTCCTGGATCTGGCTAAGGTCCTGGGCTTAGACCCAGTTCTGGTTCTGGTTTTTGGTTCTGGTCCTGGATCTGGCCTAGGTTCTGGGTTGGGACCCATTTCTGGTTGTAGTCCTGGTTCTAGACTCTGTTTTAGTACTGGTTCTGGGTATAGTCAGGTTCTGAGCATGGACCCAGCTCTAGTCCTGATCTAGGTTGTAGTCCAGGTTCTGGGTCTGGATCTGATCCTGGATCTGGTCCAGCTGCTGTGTCTGGCTCTGATACTGGTACAGTTCTGTGCTTTAAAAAGACTGGGACCAGCAACAACCAATCAAAACGCTTCATTTCCCTGCCATGCGTTGTTCACATGCCATCAGCATGGCCTTTCACTGTGAGGAGAGTCTTAGCCAATCAGAACGCACCAATTTAGCTGAGTCATGCTTAGGTGACACAATTTAACTGTGGCTAACTGAGACCCGTGTGTGTCAAATTGAAGTTCCTTTAGTCGAACAACTTGCTGCCATTCAAAAATGACAAGACATAAATAAAAAATTTAAACTCTGTGGGTGACAGGACACTTTCGGGGTGTTCTGTCTAAATTTCTGTGTGTCTACGTTAAAATTTGAGGGAGATATGACGATGGAAAAACAGGGTTCAGTGAAAGTTCAAAGACAGACAGATGAGGTCGATTAATATGAGAAATCGGCCCAAAAAGGGAGGATTTCTGCTGGCCTTGAGGTGATTTATGAACGAGCCATACTACCTATGGCCCAAACAACCAGATATTCTGAAACTAGACAAAAATCCCAACATTTTAATGTATAATTTGTTGATGTTCTTCAAACTGAGTGACTGTAGTGACCATTTGAAAGAAAAAGTCTCTCCTAATCCAAAACGTGCTGAGGGTTAGAGGGCGGTGATGACATCACTAGAGTGGGAGACAGGTTTGAGATTCACGATTCACTCCCGAACAAAGTTGTCCTGCTCCCACAGTTTTCACAGCACATGTATAAATTATACATCTCTGATTAGGGATTTTTGTTAGCTTTCAGAAAATGTAACTCTCATGTCTGTGTGACTTACGGTTCTCTCACAAATCGACCTAGTTGGCACAAAATCCAGGTTCTGGTCCCCATCTCTTTCATTATATTTTTGACGATTCTTTTGTCTGACTTCTGAAATGTTCCTCGAGTTTAACTCGTCATATCTCAGGAATGGTTAAAGATATCAACAAGCTGAATCATTTGGGAATAGTTGAAAGTCTTGTGAGTCTTTTAAAAGTTGAATGAAGTTTATAGGTTGAAGTACGCTGAAGTAGTTAAACTTTGAAAAAGAGTTGAATTATTTGAAGAATTTGAAGGATTTCAATGTATTCCAATGGGCTGAAAATTTCGACAAAAAGCTGAATATTTCAAAAAATATTAAAGATATCAAGAAGAAAAGTCATACCCGGAATGTCCTGAATGAGCTGAACGATATGAATTTTGAACGGTTAAAATCGGTTGAAATTTGTGGAAGGAGTTAACTGCCAAAAAAGGGGCGGAAAAAAAAGAAGACTCCAAACGTTTTTAGTTTCCTGCTAGCTGAAAAGGTGTTTTTGGGGGACTCTGGTATTTTGATCTTAAAATGGAATCACCCGCCGGCTCTCTGTCCTACTTCTACTTTCACTTTCACTTCCGGGATGTTCTGCCCCAAAATGTGTCCGGGAGGATTAATGCCAATCCAAGCAGTGAGGAAATGTGGCAGACAGACAGCTGGATTGTCCAATCCTATCGTTCGGTCTGAACAATAGGATTAGCTGAACTTTTTAGAGAACTGCGGGACAACTACTTTATTGATTTCTTTCAGTTTTTTTTAATCTCCACAATATATTTATGGTTATACTATGTTGGAACGTTGTTAAGAGGCTTTAAAAAAAGCTTTAAAAGCTACATTGTTTACCTGGATACTGAGTATGGCTTTAAAACTCTGGTTGGATCATGAAACTTAAGACACTCCTTTCTTCACATGGAATGGCTTCCATACTCTGACAAGACTTCCTTCTCCAATCTTTCACCTTTCTGCGCATTTTCCTATTAAACATCAATTCATAGGGTGACAGTCCAGTGGTACTGTGTGGAGTTGCACGGTATGAGAGCAAAAAGTTGGTAACAAACTGTTTCCACGGCTTCTGTTCCTGCACAGCCATAAGCACAGCTTCTTTGAGAACATGGTTAAAGCGTTCAACTGCTCCATTAGCTTGGAGATAGTACAAAGACACCTTCCTGTGCTTGATGTCTCTTACAACCAGAAAATCTGCAACGTTTTTTGTAATGTATTTTGTCCTTACGGAGGGTCTGTAGATGTGTGACCTAAGAACACACTGAGCAGTTAAGAAAAACAATGTAGCTAATGCTGGGCTTACACCTAAAGACTTTGACAAGATTTTGAAAAGACTCTAAAAGATTATCAGCTCACATCTAAAGACTCGGGTTAACAGTCTTTAGTCCTAGACTAGTCTCAGACTAAAGATTTTATAAAGACTGAATCTTGTAGGAACACTAATCACAAGACTGCAACTAGATTATGTCAGGATTTCACTCCCGCAAAATTCCTCCCATCATGCTCTGTGTGATATAGTGATACTATATTATGTTGATATTTGAAAGAGAGTATAACTGTTCTGCTGGGCAATAAAAATGGAGGAGAAGCAGCTTTTAGCTACTTTAGCTTTTGCCTCTGCAGTCGTTTGTAGTGAAAAGAAAAAGAAGAGAAAGCGTCAGAATGTGGGCTCGATCTTGGCTGCATAAACGGAACAGAAGGTCTTGTTTTGTTGGGTCATGACTGACNGCTGAACTGTGTAAATACAGTTCAATCAGTATAAGATAATTTAGCTGAAAAGATTGCTTAAACATGTGAAAAAATCTTAAAAAACTGATTAAAAGCTTAATCTAAGCTGAACTGTGTAAATACAGTTCAATCAGTATAAGATAATTTAGCAGAAAAGATTGCTTAAACATGTGAAAAAATCTTTAAAAACTTATTAAAAGCTTAATCTAAGCTGAACTGTGTAAATACAGTTCAATCAGTATAAGATAATTTAGCTGAAAAGATTGCTTAAACACTCAAATGGTTAGCAAAATAAGAAAATAGCAAAAGGCAATAACTTGCAAAAAAGTTTACACCAGCAGAAAAGGTAAAAATATAGTGGAATAAATATTACAAGATTAGCTAAACAGTACAGTGTAAGAAAGACTTTAAGGTCAAGCAGAATGGTAGAATATTAGTTAAAATATAATGAGGTTGAAAGTAGTTTAATTTGAGTTGAAAGCCTTAAAATATCTTAAATTTGTATTGTACTTCTTTGAATTAGCTGAAATATGTTGAATTTAGCTTAAAGAAATTGTTAAAACCTCTAAAAATATCTAAAACACTGAACTTAAGCGAGGCTAAAGAGTTTAAAGACAGTTTAATGAATGTAGGTAAAACACAGAAAGACATTAAGGAGTCAGAAAATCAAGGAGTTCTGTTGAAAGAGGGCAAAAATCTCAAAGGTTTGATATATAACCTGTCTAAATCGGACAAACGGTGTGAGCGTAGGGACATTTTGTTCAAAAAGGTGCTCACATGCAGTAAATGTGTGAGCAGCTGATGAAAGTTACAGGTTTAAGAAGAATAAAGTAGTTTAATTTGAGTTCAAAGGCTTCAAATATCTTAATTTTTTATTTTAACAGTTTAAAATAGCTAAAAAGGTTAAATTTAGCTGAAACAAAAGTTTAAAACCTCTGAAAAAAATCTAAAAACCTGAACTAAAGCTCAACTGAAGAATATAAAGACATTTTAAGGGTCAAACACAGAGCTGAAGGATCATAAAATTAGGGACTTCTGCTGAAAGAGAAGATGATTCTTTAAAAACCGTAATATCTATGGCCTTAAGTAGCATATCTGCTGAAAAAGGAAAAAAATCCCAATATTTTGATGTATAACTTGTCTAAATAGGACAAACGGTGTGAGAGTAGGAACATTTTGTTCAGAAAGGTGCTTAAATGCAGTCGAAATCCATTACAGACTGAGAGAATCATAAACCAATCAGCCTGGCCAATCAGAAAGCACCAATTTAGCTGAGTCATGCTTAGGTGACATGCAATTTAACTATGTCTACCTCACACTGCTGTGTTTAACCTGGAAAAACCACTGTCCGAACAACTAGCTGCTATTCAAAAACGATAAGACATAAATAAAAAATTTAAACTTTGTGGGTGACAGGACACTTTCGAGGTGTTCTGTCTAAATTTCTGTGTGTCTACGTTAAAATTTGAGGGAGATATGACGATGGAAAAACAGGGTTCAGTGAAAGTTCAAAGACAGACAGATGAGGTCGATTAACATGAGAAATCGGCCCAAAAAGGGAGGATTTCTGCTGGCCTTGAGGTGATTTATGAACGAGCCATACTACCTATGGCCCAAACAACCAGATATTCTGAAACTAGACAAAAATCCCAACATTTTAATGTATAATTTGTTGATGTTCTTCAAACTGAGTGACTGTAGTGACCATTTGAAAGAAAAAGTCTCTCCTAATCCAAAACGTGCTGAGGGTTAGAGGGCGGTGATGACATCACTAGAGTGGGAGACAGGTTTGAGATTCACGATTCACTCCCGAACAAAGTTGTCCTGCTCCCACAGTTTTCACAGCACATGTATAAATTATACATCTCTGATTAGGGATTTTTGTTAGCTTTCAGAAAATGTAACTCTCATGTCTGTGTGACTTACGGTTCTCTCACAAATCGACCTAGTTGGCACAAAATCCAGGTTCTGGTCCCCATCTCTTTCATTATATTTTTGACGATTCTTTTGTCTGACTTCTGAAATGTTCCTCGAGTTTAACTCGTCATATCTCAGGAATGGTTAAAGATATCAACAAGCTGAATCATTTGGGAATAGTTGAAAGTCTTGTGAGTCTTTTAAAAGTTGAATGAAGTTTATAGGTTGAAGTACGCTGAAGTAGTTAAACTTTGAAAAAGAGTTGAATTATTTGAAGAATTTGAAGGATTTCAATGTATTCCAATGGGCTGAAAATTTCGACAAAAAGCTGAATATTTCAAAAAATATTAAAGATATCAAGAAGAAAAGTCATACCCGGAATGTCCTGAATGAGCTGAACGATATGAATTTTGAACGGTTAAAATCGGTTGAAATTTGTGGAAGGAGTTAACTGCCAAAAAAGGGGCGGAAAAAAAAGAAGAAAAATAAAAAGATTAAAGAGAAACAGCAAAACAATAGTTGGAATGCTTACTCAGCATTCCAACTAATTAAATAACTTTTACGTTACAGAGCAGCAGGCTCAGTCTAAAAAAAGAAGGAAAGAAAAGATCATTGTAAACTTGATGTGGAAAATACAAAAATAGCAATGTTGACCATAAAACTGGATTTGTTTTGATATTTTCTGTTGATTTAAGAAAAATAATTTCATTTCTTTAACCTAAAATCTCCTGCAGAACTCATTAGGCCCCATTTGAGAACTGCTGCTGTAGAAAGGAAATGTTTCCATTGTGTAGAACATGTTGATTAGTTAAGTCCAGTTGTTTGTGTTGCATCATTATTTGTGTTGCTTGTTTTCTGCTCACTTTGATTTGATTTAATATACAGTTGGACTCCTGTAGCTGACCTCTGCTGCTGGCTCCTGCAGCCATGGAACTTGGTAACAATTATTAGCCTTTTTGTGCTTTGTACTTGATGCATTTTGAATGAATGTAGCCCAACTATTTACATAAGGATATTTATTTTGTATGTTTTTAATTCTGAATAGTCAAACTTTGCACAATTAATTTTGATGTTATGATTTTGTAGTGGGAGTCAGGGTCTGTTTCCAGAGTCCCTAAATCTGACATCTTCTATCTCCACCTCCTTCTGGCCTCCTGACTCATCTGTAATGAAAATAAGACAAGAACAAGTTAAAACCTGATGCACACCTGGCTCAAAACAACTTATTTATAAAGTGGTTTGTTTTAAAACTAAAGCAATACCACAGAAGATAGTTGGATTGCCTTAAGATTGTCATATTTTCTGTTATTCTTTTAGACATGATGAGCTCAAGTAAATACAAAAAGGCTTCAGCTGGAGTTCTGATAACAAGATTTAGAGATCAAATCTCTTCTATTTTAGCTTCCCTGCATTCTGTTCTGTTCAATTCAGAATCCTTGTGTTGTGAATAAATAAACTGAACAAGTCATTGTTGCCAGTTCACTTGCCTGTTGACGATAAACGTTGGACTTCAGAGAAAATCATTCCAACAAAAATGGTTTGACTCATTTGAGTGGCTGGAGTATTTGGTCAGTAAAAATTCAGCATTCTGCTATGGCTGCAGAGACTTCAGTAAACAGGCACGGCGACCAAAGACAGAGCATGGGACAGAATAGGCTCAATGGCCACTGAGAGGGAGGCTGTGCATTCTGCAGACTCTAACAGAGTCATAGACAGGTTTGCAATGCTCAAACCAAGAAAATACAGTTTAATGACCCCAAACCTGTAGATTATGGAAAGACAAAAAGCCAGACTATAGTTTTATCCAGAGCAGCACTTGAAATGTGTCATTTTGTTATGACTTATGTTAAAAACTGTTATTTTACTTATTTCGTCTTTACTTAGTTGAAAGAAATGATGGTGTTTTGTTCATTCTGTTTGTTTTTAGTGTTTGCCATTTTGTTTTTTGTTTTTTTAAATAAGTTACTGCTGAAATGTTGTTTGGTTTTGCTGTTATCAGATGTAGTTTTTCAAAAAGACAAAACATCTGTGTTACATGAATAATTAGATATCAAATGATGTCACTGTACAGTAGATGACACGTTCCACTGTACATGCATCATTAGTGTTTGAGATTTTACTCTTAGAAACCCCGAGATCTAAGGAGGACCAGAATCAGACCAGACAGTCAATTGAAGTTTTTGAGCATTGTGGATGAGAGACCACCCGTCTGCTGGTTAGGCATCGGAGTGGAACTCTGAGGGGATCTTTTCTCTGCTCAGTATTTATTAGAACACAGGTTGCACAATAACACATGATTGCATTCATGACAAAAAGATAAGAATCTGCTGCTGTTGGTTTATTACTGTTCACAGGTAGCTAACTAATAACTTTTTCCGTTGATGTTGCTGATTCAAAACAAAGTTCTGCTGATTCCTCACAAGAACGGAATGTCTTTTGATTGTTCAAAACCTTTGGTCCGTGCATCGAAAGCTGATGCTGAAAATTAAAAGGTTACAAACAGGATACATTTGTAAGCAGACATGAATCAGAATAATTAAAAACTCCTTCAATTAGAAAACTATGTAGGCAACTTTCTTTGATGAATCTATATTATACAAAGTAGACTGTGTATTACCTAAATTATCTTTATCTAGATAGATAACTTTATTGATATATCTGTAAACACTATTGTTTTCTACTAAAATGAAACACCACTTATGGTCTGGGCTAAGCCCGGGTACTCCTTAAACGCCCTGCAGAACGTTTTGAGTCCAGGAGTAACATCATTTCCTTGAGACATGCAGCATTTACCACTAATTGAACAACTTGTCTCACAGCAACTGTCAGGAGTTTCAAGAGGAGCCTGATGATCCTGAAAATGGTCTTTAGTCCCCGGGGACTTAAACGCTGCCTGCATTTGAATTACAATCACGTCACTCCCGGGCTGAGGCATCCAAACGCTGCCGCTTCCCAAACTTGTCCTGATCCTTTTGTTCCGATTGAAGGGCGGCGCTGCCGTTGAGTCTGACGATTCTCTAGTGGAGAATAAGAATGATTTAAAATAAAAAATCAAAACAAGATAAGAAATGTCCCTGCAGGACTGGAGGATTTTAAGATTTCAATACAAATATTGACTCCGTTTGAGTTGTGTATTTGTAGAATTACACTTTGTAGGAGAAGATGTTTCGCCTTTTCAGCACAGAGAAATATAATCTAGCTCACTGAGGGAATTTTTAAACACTTTTCCACCAGAAAACAATGAAAGGGCATGAAGCTCAGTGGCTGCAGGATTCTACAAACATGCAGCAGCTTTGTTTGTCTTGATTTTTGCCTAAAAACGGTGAAATGTTCACCACCTTTGATGAAATGTTTGGGATTTTTCCAGACTCTGATGTCAGCTGGTGGTTGTATTATAAGGTGTGGAACCTCAAGAGTTACCTGCACAGTTTCCACTAGTTTTCTCAATCAGGTGTGAATATGCTAGAGGGCGGGGCGAGGTCTGGCTTTGTGAGGACACAATGCTGGTTTTTTCCTCTGGTTTCTGAAGAGAAAAAAAAAAAAAAAGAGGAAGATTTTGAGGGCGGTTCTAGTTTTTTCCCCCACGTTGTGCCTGTGTCTTATAAACGGCCTCATCTCTACAATGAGATAATTTAAAGTTTAGGCTTTTGAAGGAAGGTGCACCAGAACCTGCAGGCGACCTGGGACCTGTTTGACTCCACGAGGTGAGTTTTCCTGAAACGCACTGGTGATGGTTTGACCATGTGATGGATGTTCTGACTGGAAACTGAACAATTAGGTGAAGACGTTAAATCATGAATTTATTTTTGTAGAGATAATGCTAAAAAAAGTTAAAAATTTCCTCTCATATTATATTTATAGAGTATTCTAACAAACAGAACCAAAAGGTGGAAAACAAAAAACCTGATAAAGTGATCAG
The DNA here is from genome assembly GCA_006937965.1 of Callopanchax toddi. Lineage (NCBI taxonomy): Eukaryota > Metazoa > Chordata > Actinopteri > Cyprinodontiformes > Nothobranchiidae > Callopanchax > Callopanchax toddi. Next base: position 3,763,162 of record SSNR01000004.1, read on the forward strand.
AGCTCTAATACAGAAACGTTAAATCCCTCAAGGTTGAGCTGACAAGATTTCACCTCAAATTGGTCAAACAGCTAAAACCTATTGATGGAGGTAACATGGTGGAATTTTCTACAGTGTTTTGCATCTAAGGCTGATTACAGCAACTTTAGGACTTTTTACACTAACAAAAACAACACGTTTGATCAATTTAAAATAATGTTTCTAGATTTATTTTAGTTTAAGTTTGTTTAAACCATTTATTCTTGCTGTTTAAATGTACATCTAACACTTTTAAAGTACCTTGTGAACTAGATTATATTTATTTTTTAGAATCAAGCATTTATTTAGACAAATCAAACATATTTCTCTATAAGTTAACTGGATTAAATTTACATGTTGAAATAACCAATTCGTCTTGTAGTCGTTTATTTGATTTTCATTCATTCCAGTAACATTTTTAATGAGAAACATTATTTTAACATTTACATGTTTAACTCAAAAATAGTTTCCAATGTCTATAAAAAAATGTAATGGTTAAAATGAGTTTGATCTGTCCTGATAAACTAAATCTGTCCTGGTTAAGAATTTGAATAGGATTTAAAATATTGTGTTGATTGAGTCCAGATCAACGTTAAGTGTTTCATCAGGCAAGAAAGTCATACAGTCATGATTTTTTTCTTACATTTTTTAATGTTCATTCAACAAGTTGTTGTTTTGAGTGTAATGACACATATATTATAACTGTATTCAATTTATGTCGTGTTTATAACACTGTGCTTAAAATTGAACAACCTCAGTGAAAGGACATGTTTCAACACAATTTATTGCAACTCCAGTTCATGCAACACATTGTGTATTTGAGTGTACACTCAAAAAAATCATTTGCTGGGTGAACGTAATAAAATTATGGAAAGAATTTCCATCTAACTGAATTGCTTTGATTTAGCAATAAAGAATTATGTTGACTGAACGAAATGGAAACATGTTGGGTCAACTTGATATAATATTAATAATAATTAATCCCCTTGGGGAAATTCATCTCCACATTTGACCCATCCTCATTGTTTGAGGAGCAGTGGGTTGCCAACTCAGAATGGCACCTGGGTGGAAGTCGTTGGGAGGTTCAGTATCTTGCCCAAGGACACTTTGACACATGGCCGGGCCGGGGTTTGAACCCACGCTCTCTGACATGGGAGGTGATCTCTCTTGCCACTGCACCACAATCACCTCTTGTAGTTAGGAAGACACAACAAATGGCCTTTTATTAAAATACGGTAATTATTCTGTGTAACTTTGACCAGCAATGCTGATTCTGTATAAATAAAGGAATTAACTTTCCTTCTGACATAGATGCAATTCAATCTTGACATGGCTGCTCCTTCAACCTTGAACTTAAGGGCATTTGTTATTAGGAATATGCTCACTACTGCCCCATTGTTCTGGAGTGGAAGTGATTTGTAAACTGAACCCATTTTGATTATGTTCTGGTGACAAAAATGTTTTAGTACATTTTAACTTGTTGCATTTTATGTTAAAACTACATGATTAAATTATGTACAACTAAAAAACATGATTTTATTTAGTAGGAACAACATGATTGACTTATGGTACTAGAACAGACGCCCATGTTGCTTTTTTTTTAGTGTAATAAGACATTTATTGCAGCTGGAACCAACAATATCTGCATTGCCCCCTATATTTACATTTATATTTCATTACATCTCATTTAAAAAAAACATGTCATCACATTTTATGATGTTCCTTTGTTTGTGGTAGAGGATTTAAAACACTGTTGGCAGATTCCTTTGCAGAGGGACTCTAACATAACTCTGCTTTAACAGAAGTGAGCTAATCGTACTGGTTTGTAATTTTGCTGTCGTTATGTTTTGTTGGCCTCGGCGCCCGAGTCACTATTAAACCTTTTACAGGCGTTTTTCCTTTGAGTACATTCAAATTATGTCCACAGTGTTGCCTGTCATATTAATAACCGTTGTTATCTTTTTACAGACTCTTCTAAACCGTCCTGCATCAGAGATAAAATGGAGAATTATGTAGAAGATGCGTGGCAGAGGGCGTATGACGTTGCTGTTGAAGTGGCGAGAAACGCTGGAGAGGTACGATTCAACAAAAAAAATATTTTTCTATAAATGAGAATATTTTTGAGGCTCAAAATCAAAATATTTATTTGGAATTCTAAAGGATTGTTTATTATTAGAAACGGCAATCATGTTCCAATAATGTTTTGTTTTTACCAGGATATTCGAAGAGCTGGTGAGAGCGAAATAAAAATCATGACAAAGAGCTCCACTGTGGACCTCGTCACTAAGACTGATGAGAGGGTGGAGAAAATCATCATCGGGTCTCTAATGAAGGAGTTTGGAGAGGATGCACACTGGTGAGCCGCGTGGAAACCCAACTATCTGACTGCTGTTGAACAAAGATGCAGATATCCTCAGTTTATCTTGTTTTTCTGACCGGCCTTCCGCTTCCTCTGTGCTGCAGCTTCATTGGGGAGGAATCAGTCGCCAACGGGGAGCCGTGCCTCCTGACAGACAAACCCACTTGGATCATAGACCCAGTAGACGGCACCACCAACTTCATACACGGGTTAGACTTGTTTTCAAATCAAACTTAATGTTTTTTGTTTTATAATGAAACGAGCAGTTGTTTGTGTTTTTGGTTTCATATTTATTGCACTGCATTGTTTTGGCAATGCATAGGTTTGTTTATTGTAGAATTTAGGTACCAAAAATACTAGAAACACCTGTTTTCCCATCTTTTGCATGTGGCATGGGTCCTTTGTGTGAAGTTATCAGAAAGATTAACAGATGATTTCTTTCCTAAAATTATAACCTCATCATTTTTTTTAGTGTTTTTTTTTTCTGTAAAAGTTATAAATATCTCACCCATCATGCTTAAATCCCAAAACAGCCTCTGTTTGGAGAAATAGCTTTTCCTTTTGAGGACTACTATGCTAACATCTAGCACAGCATCTTAAAACTGCTCCAGTTTCCTACATTTCACTTCCCTGGCAAACCAGACTATATATGTAGATATATTGTATATGTAGGGGTGGGACCAACAGTTGTCAATCAAACTGTCTTCACATGCTATTGGATAGCGCTAGAGCCATTTAGCAACAACCGGAAACAGCTGGTAGATTAAACTTTTACCGTATCCCGTCGGCAAAGCGGCCAATAAATCCTCTTTCAAAATAAAAGACTTTAGTTCCTCTATCTGTTCACGTCTTGGAGAAAAGCCCAAATCTAAATCGTCCAAAGTTCATAATAAAGACGTTTCAAATGAACGCGGTTCCTGAGCTGCCGCCATGTTGTTTAAATTCAGTCGGAGAGCTGACGTCATTGGCTAATCCCGCCCTCCAACCCGTTTAGGCGTTGTGATTGGCCCGGTACGAGACTGACCGGACCAATCAGTGGGCTGCAGAGGTTCCAATGAGCGTGGCTAGACCAAAGTCTGCAGAGCAGAACTGATGGTCTAGTTCACTAGGCTAACATTTCACAGCAGTTCATGCAAATGTTATTAATGGAACTGCCAGTTTAGCATTATAAGCTATACGTTGTATGAACAGTGTTAGATTTTGCAGCCGGTGAAATAAAAATTATGAACCAATTCCATGTAACATATTAAAAGTCAGTTTAAAGGCTTACAAGGAAATATTAACATGAACCGCTATGAAATTTTGCAGATTAGACTTTTAAAAATGGCCGCAATACACTTTGTTCTTGACCATGACTAGCCGTTAGCTCATCTGTCCTGGAGGACATAAAAGCTATTTTTCCAAACTGAGGCTGTTCAGGGAGCTATCTATAATGGGTAAGATTCCAAAATGTCCTGTAAGCTGTCTACAAGAAGGACAACACGCTGCTGAGCATCAACAAAACCAAGGAAATGTTTGAAATTATGGAGAAAAACAAACCAACAGATTGGGTTTGTGGTACTGAGGCGGAAACATTTTCAACAATGGAGACAATCAGCAATCTAGTGATTATTATGGCAATGTAATTATACAATAATAAAATATATTTATGTGACTATTTACCTACAGATTCCCATTTGTGGCCGTCTCTATTGCCTTTGCTGTCAATAAGCAGGTAGGTTTAATTACACAGGAAATCATTTGACATTTCATACTTAGAGCTTTATGTGACGAACGGCTTTGTGTTTGGAGCTGGAGTTCGGCGTGGTGTACAGCTGCTTCGAGGACAAGATGTACAAAGCCAGACGAGGGAAGGGAGCGTTCTGTAATGATGAAAGAATCCAGGTGTCTGATGTGAAAGGTACAAACATTCACATATTTACCTTTATGTTGAATGTAAAGAGTATCCCCTAACAGCTTGGATGATACATATAATAACCCCTGTGATTAGATATCCACAAGTCCATCATCATTTCTGAGCATGGAACTGACAGGAGCCCCGAAAAAGTGACCAAGATCTTCTCCACCATGCAGAGGATCCTCTGCATCCCAGTTCATGGGTTCGTTACATTTATTGTGCTTAAAAGCATAACAATGTCAGACCACATTTTACCGTTCTGGGTTGAATTAGAGGAAAACAACAAGCTACTAATATATATAATTTTCAATACATGTTTGGGAACAATTATTTTAATATTAAAATAAAGTTTTGAGAAATTTGCACTGGAGTTTGAACGTTTTCCTTTCAATGTCCTATCATAGTGCCCAAAACCTATATTAAATTGTAATAAATAGTTGTAAAAAATGAAATATTATTAGTGGTACATCATTTCATAAAGCTAAACACCCACTAATATTAGCAGCAATAATAAAACATCCATAAGAATCACTAACCAGGAATATGTTGGCTACATTATGAGATTGTCGCTATAAATATAAGTTAGCTTCCAAGGCTAACGTTAGTCAAACTAAAAGCATTATTTATCTCTAAGCGGTGTTTGTCATTACAGGATATATTTACTTTTTTTTTTCTTAATTCTAATCAAACTTTCACATGAAACAAAACAAAGCATAATAAATGTCATCGAAAACAAGAAATATGAAGGGAAAACGTTCTAGCTTAGTTTATGCTAACATTTACTAACCAGGAAGTCTATAAAATTCAGTGAATTTTTGGAAAACTTTAAATTTTTCAAAGTTCTGAGGTTTATCTACTTTATATCATCTTTACACGTTATTCTTTGAATATTTTTGATATTTCACAGTTTTTTAAATTCAAAGCTAAAATAAATAATCCAAAATTGAAAAGTAGCTAAAAAGCTAACAGCTAAGCTAGATAGCGCTTTACTGTCTTTTCTACTGATACTGCCATATTAAATATATTACTTTTTAGACAAACTATTATTTTTAAACGTTGATACTGTGAGCTACTTTTGAAGTTTTGGCTGCTATAAGTAATCCAAACTAAGTTGGAAGTTTTAGACGGGAGAAATTGACAAAAATAAAGCATTTTACATCTGAATACAAGATTTTTTTTTTACGTTTTATAAAGTATTTCTGTTTTATCAGACATTAGGTTGACAGAATTGTTTCTTTGGACAAAATAACTCGCTCACTGCAACGCAGACAAAGAAAATCCCTTCTGATGTCACTGCGAAAACATTTATTTTTGCTTTATAATGACTTGTTAAAAAGTAGACTTGTCACTGATTTCTGTTGTCCCTACAGGCTCCGTGGATCAGGAGCAGCTGCCACCAACATGTGTCTGGTGGCGAACGGCACCGTCGAGGCCTTCTTTGAGATCGGCATCCACTGCTGGGACGTGGCTGCTGGAGCGGTTATCGTTCAGGAAGCTGGAGGAATCCTTCTGGATGTTGATGGTGGGTGCTGTTTGGTGAGAGGAATGTTAAAGCACAGCGACTGAAGTGTGTTTCTGTAGAAGTTATAAAAATGTACTATTGTCCCCTTTGTAGATATATGTTTGAATGGCATCTGTTTGGAAAAATGTCCAAAGGTTTTGCTGCCATCTTAAAAGGTTTCAAAACATTTTTCGACTTTTTGCCAAAGTTAGTTTGACTTTACGTTGTTATTTTGTTATCAGCCACAGCAGAATGTAACACTTCCTGTGAATCCAGGGGTCAAGAAGCTCTTGCAGGAATTAAAATATAAATCAGGAGAAATTGATGGCCGTGTAAAGGTTAATAAGATAATGTTGCATGAACTGTTTGTATGAGACTGGGACTGATTTAAGATGGCAGCAGTATGCTTTGTCTACACTCAAACTAGCTTTTAGCTCATCAGTCCTGTATGACGACTGTTTCTCTAAACTATAACTACTATAAACTACAACTGGAGCGCTGGTGATAAATATCATGCACCAGTTCCCTCGTGCATCGGTGTTACGCTGCGGTATCAGTCTGTGATCACACACTGACAAGCTGCAGCGTGAGCTGAGCGGCTCGTTCTTACTTACCACTGCAGGGCGCTGCGAAGGAGTGCTCATACAGCCACCGCCACACACACACACACTGCAGCTCCTCTTAACAATATTTGTTGTATCTTTTAGGAGGCCCGTTTGATCTGATGTCCCGAAGGATGATTTCAGCGAACGATGAGGTCATCGCTAAACGGATCATTAAAGAAATTGAAACCTTCCCATCAGAGAGAGACGACGCTCTGATTCACAACCACTGGCAAGACTAAAGGATTGACTGAGCTGTACTTTTACATTTGCTGCAAGATTTTTTGTAAAAGTATTTATTTAAGTATATGTTGGCTGTATTTAGCTGTAATCACACTTGATTGCCTACGTCTGAAAGCTTGATGCGATTCATCATCATTTTTGCCTTTTAATATCATGTCTGCTATTCGGAGCTTCACTGCAAAAACTGATTTCTAAGGAAGTAAAACAGTCTTGTTTTTAGACATTTTGACTTATTTTCATCTAAAAAGAAAATATATTCTTACAGCCCTACTTAAAATAGGCCAGATCTTCTTAAATATGGTCAAATTTTCTAGATTTGAGCATTCCTTAAAACTAGCAAATTGTTCTAAATGCAGAAAATTTTGCTGTTTTTAAGGAATCTAGCCAAGCAAATTTTGCTTACCCCATTGGTAGATTTTTTTTTTTTGCTCAAATCTCGAAATTTTGACCATATTTAAGAAGATCTGGCCTATTTCAAGTTGGGCTGTAAGAATATATTTTCTTTTAAGACAAAAATAAGTCAAAATGTCTCAAAACAAGGCTGTTTTACTTCCTTAGAAATCAGTTTTTGCAGTGTTGTATAAAACTTGATTGCCCCTTTTGTGATCTGCCTGTCAAACAGTTTGATTAAAGTAGGAAACAGGCTGTAATTTAGCCCTTAGCAGTTTTGTAATTCTAAATAATTTGCCTACTTTTTTTGGCCAGTGGCTGACCACATCAGCATTTACAAAAACAAAGATCAATCTATATATGTGGATGGTTTGAGTTTAACCTCTACCATCAGGTACCAACAGATGCTTAAAAAAATTTTTTTTTTTTTGTTTGCACTTTTGGAACTTTTCCTGATTTGAATGTGATCTTCTTCATTTTAAAAGTAATTTGAAGCAAACTCAACTGAAATCACCTCTCAGATGCTTTTCCTTTCCTCACAATAAAAGCCACCACTAGAGGTCAATAACGCACCAGCAATTAGACCGCACCCTAAGCCTATCATTTATTTGTATCAGTCCTCATTAAAAAGTTTTTAAAGCTGCAGTTGTTGCATGTTTTATTGTTCTCACAACACTATTATTTTACTTTTTTTTTTTTTTACATTTTGCCTTTACAAATACCTTTATAAGCCTAAGAGAGAAGAAAACACACACAGACTTGAAATCACTGTGAGTTTCTGTTAAGCATTGCATTTATTTTCCTGATGACTCCTAAATGAGCAATTGGCTTTGACCACATAAGGTGGGGGAGTGAGAGCGAAAAGCCACGGCGTCGAACAAAGCAGTGAAACAAACCGCAGCAGCAACAATAACAAACACAGCAGGAGGTTGTGTGAAGGAGAGCGGCGGTGCCGAGCATGTTTACGCCGCTCCCCTTCAAACCAGGACGGGGCGTCGACATGGAAAATCCACTTCTCAGCATCAGACGTCCAATCAGATCCTCGTAGTTTAGAAACGGAGTGCAGAATGGCTGAAAATGAGCTGCAGTTTAACATTTGCTTGAACTTGCCTGAAGAACCAGATGGTGGAAATTTGCCTCGTAGGACAATAACATAAATGCCACAGGAGTCAGAGGACAGATTCATAAAAGTCAATTTCAGCATATTCACTGGAACATTAGCATGTTTTCTCCCTGTTATTCTGGTAAATCTCACCCATATATCCCAGGGCCGTATAGGAGCGACTGATAATAAAAGGTTATCGAGACGCCGAGACACGTATCATGTTTCAAAGTGTCCACAAGATCAAATCCCCCCAAAATGACGTTTCAGCTGCAAATCCTAACAATAGTTTCCAGCTTCTAAAGGAAAACTAATGATTTATAATTTAGTGTAACGTAGCTGTAAGCAATTATACGGGCTTTAAAAAGTCTCCTGCCATTCATTATACGCTCCTCTGTCTCTAATGGCTGTACGGAGAGATAATGAGTTATCGACAATGACATAATAGTATATTTGTCAATAAGCATAACTTGTCCCAAGAATGTCTGCTGATCAGAGCCAAGAGATAAAACTATCAGAGAAATCTGGAACTGGACACTGAGAAAGTTTCTTTTTAGAGGCTGAAACTTCTGTTAGCTTTGGATCTAATTAGTAATAATCTGAGCAAAGAGGACACATTTCCATAGATTGTCCGCTGAGAAACTTTACTTTGAGTCGAAGTTTAAACTTCTTCAAGAAGTCAGACTTTCTTGTTTTTTGTGTTTCAAACTTTCTGAAAGTCTTTGAAAGTTTTTATTTGGACTTTGGCTGCTTTTTTACTCATTTTTTGTGCAGTTTTTGTAACTAACCCTGACATCATATTGTCTAGGATGCACTAAAAGATGAGAAAAGTGGAGGTCAACCAGTATTAGAAAGTCATGTCTTTAATAAATGTATGAATCTGATGTTCTTATGTAGATCATCTTCTGCAGGAGTCCTCACATGTGTGTGTGTGTGTAGGTTTGCAGGGCATTTAATAATTATTCATACTATAATATGACACTAAAGTAAAAAGTGCATAATAATTACATGTTATACATTATGTCAATTTCTTTATAAAGCACTTTAAAACAAAGTGCTGTACAGCAACTGGTCAAAACAACTACAACAGCAACAATAAAACACAATCATAAAAATTCAATGACACAATCATTGAGAGTAAAAACAGTAAAAATACAGAGAACAAAGCGTCAGGCTCTAAAAAAGCCAGACGTGAGTTTTTAAAAGCATTTTAAAACCTTCCTAACTCTGATGCGTGTTACGATCTCCCATCTTCAGCCCCCGATTCTTCCTCCCGTCAGCTCCAGCTGACTTTGACAGCTCCTGGCTCCGCCCCCTGTCTCCGGAGAAACACGCCGGGCTCGCACAGCTGCAGGAACTTATGCAATCAGCTCGGCGTGGATAAAAGCAGGGAGCGGTCAGCCATTCAGGGGGGAAACTGAGCAGACTGGTTCTGGTGTGTGGTTCTACCACCCTACTTCTGAAATCACCTTGTTGATTCTAAAATGCTTTTAGTTGTTTTCATCTCTGATCATTTTCATTGGCTCAACTAAAGGAATAGGGAAAAATGTGTTTAGCAGCAAGTTGGTAGCAAAGACTTTTGTTTGCTAACTCACCCAAATCTGACTACCGTATAGGACGATCCTGCCCTTTACAAGACTACCCTGCTGAAAAAACCAGCATAGACCAGCATATGCTGGTTCCAGCATATGTTGTGTTTTGGTGCTGGTATGCTGGTCCATAGAGATCCATTAGTTCAACCAGCATAGACCAGCATTGACCAGCATTGAATCATGTTGGTCTACCAGCTAAACCAGCACCAAACCAGCATAGACCAGCACCAAACCAGCATAGACCAGCATTGACCAGCATATAAATCAAGACCATCATGATTTGTTTGCTGGTCTTTGCTGGTCTATGCTGGTTTGTTGCTGGTCTATGCTGGTTTGTTGCTGGTCTATGCTGGTTTGGTGCTGGTCTATGCTGGTTGAACTAATGGATCACTATGGACCAGCATACCAGCACCAAAACACAACATATGCTGGAACCAGCATATGCTGGTCTATGCTGGTTTTTTCAGCAGGGTAGTCTTGTAAAGGGCAGGATCGTCCTATACGGTAGTCAGATTTGGGTGAGTTAGCAAACAAAAGTCTTTGCTACCAACTTGCTGCTAAACACATTTTTCCCTATTCCTTTAGTTGAGCCAATGAAAATGATCAGAGATGAAAACAACTAAAAGCATTTTAGAATCAACAAGGTGATTTCAGAAGTAGGGTGGTAGAACCACACACCAGAACCAGTCTGCTCAGTTTCCCCCCTGAATGGCTGACCGCTCCCTGCTTTTATCCACGCCGAGCTGATTGCATAAGTTCCTGCAGCTGTGCGAGCCCGGCGTGTTTCTCCGGAGACAGGGGGCGGAGCCAGGAGCTGTCAAAGTCAGCTGGAGCTGACGGGAGGAAGAATCGGGGGCTGAAGATGGGAGATCGTAACACGCATCAGAGTTAGGAAGGTTTTAAAATGCTTTTAAAAACTCACGTCTGGCTTTTTTAGAGCCTGACGCTTTGTTCTCTGTATTTTTACTGTTTTTACTCTCAATGATTGTGTCATTGAATTTTTATGATTGTGTTTTATTGTTGCTGTTGTAGTTGTTTTGACCAGTTGCTGTACAGCACTTTGTTTTAAAGTGCTTTATAAAGAAATTGACATAATGTATAACATGTAATTATTATGCACTTTTTACTTTAGTGTCATATTATAGTATGAATAATTATTAAATGCCCTGCAAACCTACACACACACACACATGTGAGGACTCCTGCAGAAGATGATCTACATAAGAACATCAGATTCATACATTTATTAAAGACATGACTTTCTAATACTGGTTGACCTCCACTTTTCTCATCTTTTAGTGCATCCTAGACAATATGATGTCAGGGTTAGTTACAAAAACTGCACAAAAAATGAGTAAAAAAGCAGCCAAAGTCCAAATAAAAACTTTCAAAGACTTTCAGAAAGTTTGAAACACAAAAAACAAGAAAGTCTGACTTCTTGAAGAAGTTTAAACTTCGACTCAAAGTAAAGTTTCTCAGCGGACAATCTATGGAAATGTGTCCTCTTTGCTCAGATTATTACTAATTAGATCCAAAGCTAACAGAAGTTTCAGCCTCTAAAAAGAAACTTTCTCAGTGTCCAGTTCCAGATTTCTCTGATAGTTTTATCTCTTGGCTCTGATCAGCAGACATTCTTGGGACAAGTTATGCTTATTGACAAATATACTATTATGTCATTGTCGATAACTCATTATCTCTCCGTACAGCCATTAGAGACAGAGGAGCGTATAATGAATGGCAGGAGACTTTTTAAAGCCCGTATAATTGCTTACAGCTACGTTACACTAAATTATAAATCATTAGTTTTCCTTTAGAAGCTGGAAACTATTGTTAGGATTTGCAGCTGAAACGTCATTTTGGGGGGATTTGATCTTGTGGACACTTTGAAACATGATACGTGTCTCGGCGTCTCGATAACCTTTTATTATCAGTCGCTCCTATAC
>SSNR01000004.1:3798882-3810490 GCA_006937965.1 Callopanchax toddi
TCCCAGTGCCTGGCCCTGGCTCTGGGGCCTTTAGTTTGCTGGTGGGTCTTGGTACCACCTAGCCATGTGGGGCTGGTTCCATCTGCGCTGGGGGGGAGGAGTCTTGGGTCTGGGGGGGGCTTTGCCTGGGTGTCTATGTCTTATGTAAGTTTGTAGTTACTATGTGCGTGATTGAGGGAGGTATAGTTACCCTGCTGGGGTGGGGGTGGGGGACTCCGTGGCTCTGTGTGGGGCTCCTGCCGTGGACCTGGATGGGTGGGCCGGCGATCTCCCTGCCCTGTCTTTTGGAGAAATTACACCCAGTAATACCCGGGGGGAGGGAGGTCTAGCCGGCTAACCTCTCCTCCGGTGTCATTACCCATCTCCACGCATTTAGACACTTAGGATCCAGGGCGGGGGATGGCGGGCCGCCCCCCACTCTTTTTAAAAGCATCTTACTACAACACGCATCAACACCACATTGGAGCAGGTGGGGGGAGACTTGGGGTCTTCACACACCCCTGTTCTCTGCTTGCTGCCTGGGGCCTGGAGTGGAGCGGGCTGTCTGGTCGGGGTCTGCGGTGGGGGGCTGCTCGGCTGCGGCGGGGTGCGCGGTGGTCTGCTTATCCCCACTTCAGTAAGGGAGGGACCATCTTCTGGATCTCAGGGCCGGCTTCACCCTTAGGGCGCTGGTCCCTGGTCCTGAACATAGAGAGTGCATGGGGAGCGAGAGTGGGTGTACAGCGTCTATTGTGTGTCTTGGTATGTTTGCAGGAATGTGTGTGTGCACGCATGAGGGAGGGAGCGTGATTGTGTCTGTGTGTGACTGTTTTTCTGTCAGGTTTCGTCCCCCCCCCCTCTCTTTCTGTGACATGCTAGACCCTCCTCGGCAGAGAGTATCCTCCCTGGCTACGCCTCGGCATTGGTGGTGCCTTTCTCCAGTGGCGTGCTGGGGTGTCTCGGGGTCTGGGTCTGGGTGCTGGGGGCGTCTGCCTGCTCTTCTTCCTGTGGCGGCCTGGTGGGATCTGGGCCCCCGGGGTGGTCGGGCCTCTGCTGGGGCTGGTTCGCTCCTGGGTCTCGGGTCTCTGGTTCCGGCTAGATCTACCCTGGATGGCCGGCTGCAGGCGGTGCCTGTGAGCTCCTAGCCGCGACCCCCCAGGGGCTCTAGCGCGGCGACTGCCGGGGGGCCCACGTGGGGTGAGCCTCTGCGCCCTCTGGGGGAGAGTTTAGCGACTGCCCTGATGGCGGTCTCCCTGGGGTGTCCGTGCCCTGGGTGTCCTCTGGACGTCTGGGGCCTGGACCTCCTCCGCGTCCTCCGTGGGCCTTGGGGGCGGGTCTGTGGCTCCTCGAACTTATTATTGAATGTTTCAATAGAGAAACCTTACATAAACAAGCGCGCATATATACACACAGGTGATCACAAGGTGCTCACATAAAGACGGACTCAGGTGTTTTCAGACACATTGACTGGGGCTGTGGTTGACACTGAACTCTCTTGAACTGGTGTATACGTATACATTTGAAGAATATCACAACTGTTGTGTATTCATATGCTGTTTGTTGCTGTTGTATCTTTTCTCCCTGTTTTGTTTGTTTGTGCTTTATTTACAGGTCTAGAAGTGGATTCTTCACGTCTCTTGTTCTCTTCTTTGTCTGTTTACTTTCTCCCCCATCCCTCTTTCTGTACCCTTCCCTTCACTTTCAGGCTCCGTGTCCAATCAACCATAAAAACATTCTAATAAAGATTTTGGGGGTTATATTTAGACAAAAATCAGGAGGAGTTTTATAGCAGTGGCTGTAACCTCTCACCTGAAACAGCAACACTGTTGGGCTTGTTTTTGGCACTCAGACATTATTCTGTTTGCTCCACAGCCGGACAGGACACGGGGTAAAAAAAAAAAAAAAAAAAAAAAGAACAGAACATGATGTGTTGCTTTTTGAGATCGTTTAGCCTTGTGTTGTCAAACAGGTTCTATTCTAGAGTTCTGGCAGTACTCAGGCCTGGGTGTGGATAATGGAACTGAACTTATAGCTTTCTAATGTGGTTAATCACACCTCATACTAGGGATGGGAATCGAAAACCGGTTCTTAATGAGAACCGGTTCCCAGTGTTTCAATCCCTTGGAATTGTTTGCCATTTTTGCTAACGATTCCCTTAGCAATTCCAGTCGGCACGACTACGTCACCACGAGAGTAACTCACTAAACTCACGTTTCTAACCGTGTAGATTAGAGCCATATCTTTGTAGATGTGCCTGTAACTGCAGCATTGTCTTTGCTTAGAAACACCTAAATCTAAAGCCTGGGTCCCACTCAAGACGTGAGCGCCGCTCCGTGTAGTGCGCGAGCCGTTTATTTGAGAAGAAACCATTGTAATCAGATAAAGTAGTCCACCTAGGTCCGCCACGTCGCGTCCCAGATGCGCAGGTCTCTGCCGTGGCGCTAAAGATTGGCAACGGTTCTTTTTTTTCAGCCGCGGCGCGTGTGTCACGACATTCTGGAGGACTTTATGATGCCGAAATTACGACAATACGCTGAACTAGTACGGCAAATATAAACAACCGCCAGTACATGGACAAGGAGCGTTTCATTGTGGAATATTTATATAATAGAGATTTTAGAAACAGACTATTCCAATAAATAGCTCACTTACCCATTGTTGAAGAATTAAAAGATAATTCCACAAAACACGACAGTAGTTTTGATCTGACAGATGCGCTTAATACTTCCTGTTCTCAGTTCCCACAAGATATATTGTGACTATCGCGTGATTTTGCTAGCTGCGTTCAACGGCGCTCCGCTCCCAGGGGGAATAGTAGGCCTAAACTCGCCTCAGACATGGCGCTACCATGGAGCAGCGCTCACTCCTTGTGTGGGACCCAGGCTTAACTGTTGAAATGTCTTCTCAGCCTTCATTGCTTTCTACTGGAGCGGTTCATCACTCATTCAAAGAAATCAGCTGTGTTCAAGCAGGAAGAGATGGAAAAAAATCAGGAATATGGGATAAAATCACTCCAGTGCTAGCATAACAGCTAGCCACATTGGGTTAACCTAACTCTTGCAAGATACATGACTTTGTGAGACTTTATGACACCAGACCAGAGACTCAGAAGTTACAAACGTGGTATTTTGGACACAAGCAGCAGCTGGGGCTGAGTGACTTTTCATTAACCCTGTAAAGGGTCATATTAGCACATACTGGCTCAAGAAAAATCCATCCATTTTCTGTAGCCGCTTATTCCTCCACAGAGGGTCGTGGGGGAGCTGGTGCCTATCTCCAGCGGTCAAGGGGCGAGAGGCGGGGGACACCCTGGACAGGTCGCCAGTCCATCGCAGGGCCACACAGAGACGAACGAGACAAACAACCACACACCCACTCACACCTAAGGACAATTTACCAGCCCAATTAGCCTGACAGTCATGTCTTCGGTCTGTGGGAGGAAACCGGAGTACCCGGAGAAAACCCACGCATGCACGGGGAGAACATGCAAACTCCACGCAGAGAGGCCGCAGAGCCGGGACGCGAACCCACGACCTCCTTGCTGCGAGGCAACAGTGCTAACCAGCTGCGCCACCAAGCAGCCCTCAAGAAAAATATTTAAAAATATGAAAAAGTTACATAGTGTGCCTTTAAATCAAATCTTTGCTTGAAAAATAGTTTTTGTATTTACTGAGTTGACCTGTTTTTGCCTGTTAAAATTTGTTTCCTCATCTAAATTTTTTTTAAATGTGACCAAAAAAACCCCCCCAAAAAACAGCCTTTACACAGCACTGTTTATTCCAACCCTGCTGTTTCATTGTATATTTCTGAGATATTATAATATAGAAGGGTTCCTGCTTCAGGTTTTGCCATTTCCTTTTGAGTGGGTTTAAGTTGTGTTATGTAAAGCAATCCGAAGCAAAGCCAAATAAATTAGCTTGTTCTGGCTGGCGGCCATATTGACTTGGGGGGTGTGGGCTCCTGGTCCCAGTTGTTTTTGATGCTCTATTATTCCAATAAAAAAATTTGAGACACATTTCATCAAAGCGAGCTCTGAACTTATGCTTTCCTATCTGGAGCCGATCGATGTTCACAATGCTTCTTCAAGGAAAAAAATAAAGAACGGTCCGGGCATTGTAATGAAACCTCAAAGTGGGAGTTTTATGAGATGCAGCATTTGAGTGGTGTCTATCAAAAGCTGCTAAAAACTGGAGGAATCAATAGAGATATTACCATTACACTCGCTCACAGATATAGACAAAAATCAATGATGATAATCCTAAGTAATAGCCCTCGTAGCCGTTCCTACATTTATTCTAGCTGATTTTTTTTGTCCCTGCGAGGCTTTGCTGACATATTAATTGCTTGCCTAAGAGCTCTACTTTCCAAGCACTTTGATTAATCGTCTTTGTCTTATCTGTCCATCATTATTGATCTATTAAACACACACTTAATCTTTGCTTTTTAAAACCAGAGATTTAATTACATCCGCCGCTGCTGTACTTTCTGTCTAAGCACTCTCCTTCACCAAACACTTGTCACCTGTCTTCACGTGTTACGATCCGGGGAGTTTTCCTCTGGTGCAAGCGCAGCAGTAAGTGTGCCTATATGTAAACAATCCCAGTAAATTACCCTCCCGCAGCTGTGTGGTGCCCCGTAATTTGCTGGTCCTTCACCACTAACTTCTTAGCGTCACTCAGGATGTTTGAGGTGTGGGAATAAGAAATCAATACCACTGCCTGGTGCATGTGTAGGTGTTGGCAATTAGCAGTTACCGCCTTAAGATGGGTGGCAGATGGATCAAACTGCAGTAGAAGGTTTCAAATTAGCTAGTAATTTGAGAAATAACTGTGCAAAATGTAAAAGCCTCACCTTGCACGTTTAATCATGCAGGAGAGGAGGATCTCATGAAGTGTTTTCCTCCGGTAGTGAATAAATCTTTGACAGCTAAAGGAACATTTTTGTTGGAAGGGGGAAACACATTTTAACCATTCAAATCAACTAAAATCTGACAATATTTCATTGCAGGTCAGTAAATATGAGTTTTGTTGCATGTTTTACAGAAAACGATGCATATTGCTTGCTTCTGTTTCTCAGAAAAGCTCTTTCTGCTGCACAGAAATGGATTTTTACATCACTGGTTTCAACAACACTTATTCCAAGGCTGGAAAAAAAGAAGCAATTTCACTCCTGTTTGAATAATATTTGCAAACAACTACAATGCCCAGTTCGACATGAAAAAAGTGTTTAAAAAATATTTAGAGGGGATTTTTCTTTTTGTTTAGAAAAGTGAACGTCTTTCATTGGAACTAATTGGCTTGGCACGGAGAGCTGAAGGGAGTCTGAGGAAGTCAATCAGGTGTTTCTATAGCCTTTTCTTTCTCCAACAAACCTTTTTCCTTACAGCTTTAAAAAAAATAAGCAAAGGTTGTGCCAGGGAAGGTTGTGACATGTTATTAGTCTTTACAAAAACAAGCACTAAACATAATTTCCATGTATGCTTTTCAGCTACTAAACGCCATGTCTCTGACTAGCTAAATGCCGCCCAGCTGTGCTGAAAACGTGGCTAATAAACACATTAATTAGCATGCTGTTGATTGTTTTTGTTCTAAATGTCAAGTGATGGAAGAAATATATCTTACTGATTAAAACAATCGAGTTTGCAAAGATATTAAACTGTTGAAGGGAGTATTCAGATCTTTTGAAGTAATGATGGAGAAATAGGGAGTTGTTTTGACTAAACTGATGAGCTAACGGCTAATCTGAGGGAGGCTAAACACAAAATGGATTGCTGCTTCCTTAAAACTTCTTTATTCTAAAAAAAATTACATCAGATTGAACAATTATTATTTTATAAGCCATCATCACTGTTAATTTTGTATTAAATGAATATTTACATAAAATGTGGGAATTTGCAGCGCAGAATGTAGTGACAGCAGCTAGCTGTAGCATTTCGGATGCAGCCTGGAACACTTCCAATTGGAATAGTGTCATATTCCTGTTGGACTATTTATGTAATGGGAATTTGATGGCTTGGTAAAGGTTTAGAAAACATAATCTCACTTGGACTGCTGTGATGTTTATAATATTAGCAACAACCTGTTCAAACTAGCCATTAGCTTGAATCTCTGGTTAAAATTCAACAAATTTCCTCCAAGTTGCAGTCATTTAAATTTAGAACAGCTAAATTACTCCTTGTTCATAATATTTGAACAGAATGCCACTTTAAAAGATCTAAACCAGTTTTTAAAAAATCTGTTAATGATAATTATACAGCTAACTAATGAAAGAGAAACCCAGATAATGGTTGGAACGGTTCACGCTTTTCAGAAACAGCTTCCTTTGAAGGACAAAATAACTACATTTAATATTTTCCTTAAGATCTTTTAGCGTTCTTGACCTTCTGCATGAACAGAAAGCAATACAACACACTGATAAAAAAAAAGTCCAAAAGCGTTGCATGACCTTTTTAACTTCATCATTTACGGTCTTATTTGCCTCTTTTCTTCACTGCTCACATCCTCCCACTCCATAGACTATTAACTCCTGTTTGAGAAATGTTTGCTGAATTCCACAAAGCTCAGCTCTTTAAGAAATGAGCTTTTTTACAGAAATGGAATAGAGTATAAAAAGTACAGGATGAGGACTTTGTTGGAAATATCGTGTGAGGTACCTCTGAGATACTGCGGTGTCAGCTGGCACATTTCCTGTGAAATTTGTGTCTCCTTCCTGTGACAAAAAGGTTTGATGCTAAATTAAATGTACGAGCTTTTAACGGTGAAAGCAGTTGTGTTGTACGACGTGATCTGGAGACTGAAGTGTGACTCCTATGAGAGATTGTTGTGATGTCACCTCGTTTTTCTCCTTCAAAACCAGACATGAATTCAAATATCTTTTTAAAAGCTGTAACTGGTGGAAACAAGATGATAATCTGGAATAAAACTTGATGTTAAAACAAAGAAATGCATTGATTCTTGGATTTCATGCATGTGTTTTGATAATAAACAGATGATTATGTGTATTTCTCGTGTGGGTGGTCCAGTCACTTTGCGTCACCAGCCTGTGGGAAACAGTCTTCACCCCCCATCGATTCTTGAGGGAAACACGGCACAAGGGGGTTTATTACACACGGAGACTGATCACGACTCGAGAGCAGGGCGACCCTAAAGGCAGAGCACTGATGCATTTGAATAATCTATTGCACCAACTCACGCATTTGCATATCTGGGCACTTTCATGCCACTGGGGCACTATGATTCACTTCCCTCTACCAGACTCGTACAGGATGGATATAAAGCCTGTTCGACTGCACGTTCCCTCACGGATCCTTAAGGCTGTGTAATAGGGGGGAAAGATCTGACTGCAGAATTATTTTGAAGCTTCATTCTGAACATCAGTGACTGCAAAGAAAAAGTTTTGTTCACAAGGAGATACCTGGCGGGCCTCTAAATGGCGAAGAAGACTGACACGGGTGTCAATTTAACAATTGCCGGTTTTAGTGTAAAGAGGGCTTGTGTGGTGTGCAGTGAAGCAGCGCCTCATGCTCTCTGCTTCTCACCCACCTTTCATGAATCCTGTAATGGATACAGCCTCTGAAGGATTTAAGGATGGCCAGGCTGCTCACCTGTTAAAATGGAGTTAGTACACGAGTCTATCCTCTGGCAAACTTTGACCCTCTCCGCTGCAAGCAAATGATCACGGGCTTGGAAAGGATATTTCTCTTTATTCACAACAAAAAGCAATTAAATCTGCATTCTGACCTTCTGACAATCCTCGGGTGTGTATTTAAAGTGTTTCCTTAACAAATGTGGAGTGTTTGAGCGCCGATATCCACCAGTGCATTGGACCAAATCGACACGAAGCAGCCGGGAACGCTGTGTAGTCGCGCTCGCACCACTGAGGTTATTGTGAGGATTGTCAGGGAAGAAGAAGAGCACAGAGGAGCTGCAGAAATGAAAGATGTTAGTCTGCCAGTTTGTCACAAAAGCAGTGTGCTTCTGTGTGATAGACTGGCAGACCGTACTCGCTCAGTATCCTCGGGGACACACAGGCGTCTGTTGAAGACTGACATTTTTTAAGAAGCTGCTCTCATTTTCTGAAGGCAGACAGAAGCCACTGGCTCGGTGTCTTGGAGCCGACACGCTGAGGTCTTATTAGGGCTGCTTGTGTCTGGGAAGGTTTATGACCTGAATCGGACACAAAGTCCACAATCAACATTAGGACCTGGAGGGTAGCAAAAGAACGTTACAGTAGATGAGTTCTTTCTGTGGCGTTCGAGCGCGTCTGAAGAGCTGCCTAAAACTCCTGTATAATGACTCAGAGGAGGAGTCGGGACAGGGATGGAGGTCGGAACAGGAACTGAACCTCCGACACTTGAGACGTTCAAATCAACCAGTCCAGAATAAATGATTTAATTCATTCTAGATTGGCTGGAGTAAATAAATGACATCAGTAAAGACAGGAAAATGGCAAAAACTCACTCAATTTACCAGCTTTTGACCTGAAAGTTGGGATGGTAAAGTTGAGGCGCAACCCCAAAACATACAGTACTGACTGACTGCATAAGACTTTACTCTTTTTCTTACTAAAAAACATTTTTTGTAAAAGTTTCAGGTTTAGGCTGCAAATCTACATATAAAGCACGCTGGCAGGTGTGTCTTTTTTACCCAAATAACTCAAAAACTCCCCCAAAACCTCTCAAAGTTAAGGTGAATTAATCAACTGTACTGCAGCAAAAACAGGGGGAAAAAATCCTCAATCAATCAGGTTTTTTGGGGGGAAAATGTCCCCTTGTTTGGGAGGCAGGCTCACATTTCGCCACAGAACCAGGAGCAAGAACCTGCAGTCCTAAACAGTAGTGTGCTCTCCCTGCAGAGGAATGAACGAGTGAACTATCGGAGCCAAAAGTGAAAGTAAAAACGTGATGCTCACGCTACAGCAGTAACGTCTGAGTGAAACTGTAACAAGGTGCCAGCGCGTTGTTGCCATGGAGATGAGGGCATCTCGTGGCCTTCCCGTCATTGTGTAAACACAGTGCATACAATATGGCGCTGCCTTGGTATGGAAACATGGAGAGAGATTTAAAGCTTGGGGCCAACAACGTGGCTTGTGGACTGCATCCGGCCCGTAGACCGCCTATTGAAGGTCACTGCATCAGTAAAGAGTGTTCAAAAGCAACAACTGTTGTATAAAACAGCTTTCATGAAATAGACATGTAATTAACCCTTTGCAACCTGAATTATGAAGTAATAATTCGTTAAATATCTAGTTTTTAAAATTGAACTTTTTATTGTCTATTACTAATAAAACAACTAGATAAAATTGTCATTTTTAAGTTGTGTAATGATATGGCAATACAACAGTAAGAAAGAAATAGAATAGGCTTTTTCCACCTGTAGATCCTCCACCAGGGGGCAGTAGACATGTTTAGGACTGGATATGGCAGGTTTTGATGAAAGTACTAATCCTGAAGTTTGCTTTAAGGCCATATGTAATTTCATGCTGATTAGTGACACTAGCCCTGCTGAAAAAACCAGCATAGACCAGCATATGCTGGTTCCAGCATATGTTGTGTTTTGGTGCTGGTATGCTGGTCCATAGTGATCCATTAGTTCAACCAGCATAGACCAGCACCAAACCAGCATAGACCAGCAACAAACCAGCATAGACCAGCAAAGACCAGCAAACAAATCATGATGGTCTTGATTTATATGCTGGTCAATGCTGGTCTATGCTGGTTTGGTGCTGGTCTATGCTGGTTTGGTGCTGGTTTAGCTGGTAGACCAACATGATTCAATGCTGGTCTATGCTGGTTTGGTGCTGGTCTATGCTGGTTTGGTGCTGGTTTAGCTGGTAGACCAACATGATTCAATGCTGGTCTATGCTGGTTGAACTAATGGATCCCTATGGACCAGCATACCAGCACCAAAACACAACATATGCTGGAACCAGCATATGCTGGTCTATGCTGGTTTTTTCAGCAGGGAGTCTATAAGGGGTTAAAGCTACCAGAATAACACATAAAAGAAAAAATAATTGGGTAATAAAAGAACACAAAAAAGAAAATAGGTTTACAGCGTGAGCTGTAATGTGAAGAAGAATCTGAAAAAACAGACATCCTCACATGACACCAGGCAGTGGTTGTTCTAAACCGAGGCGCTAACACTGACTCGACTCTGAAGTGGGAAGTCTTTCCCTAAGTGTTCAGAGCCTGGCTTTAAGGATTTATTCCAATTCAAATAGAAGAGCATTAGAAAGGCTCAACATTGATGATTACTTGTCTGGGAGGCAGCGTTCCAGTTTATCCTAAAGGTGACTCAGGCGGGTTTCAGTCAGGACTTGGCACAAGACCCTTGGTAAACCGTTTCATTAGGGAATTTATCCAAAACGATGAAAAACCACAGATAAGGTACATATTAGATCATCACTGCCATAAAAACAAAAGGTAGGCTATCATGTTTTTGCCTGTCTGTCCAGCATCTCATGAACCTCTTGATGAATTTTAAAGAAAAGTAATTATTGGATGTTCTTCTACAACTGATACACTTTTAGAGTTAATCCAACTCAAGATGGCCACAACTAATCAACCCAAATAAACACATACGTTTATATGACTCATAACATTTTACAGATATTGTTGTAGCTGAGAGTATTCTTCAACATACTTCAAATGCTAATTGGTCCACAGAATCCAGGTTTAGCCCCGTCTGTCAGCGAAACCACTGGACTGATTTTAATTAAACTTTCAGAAAGTGATCCTAGATCTTCAACTGCAGGAGTCAGCCTCATCTGATGTGGCTGCTACAGCCAGCTGGCCTTAGAAAATGCAGAAAAGGCTTCAACTCAGTCAACTCCACAAATATTAATCTGAAATCTGTTTTCGTGTTCGCTGAGAGTCACATGCTCCGAGCACGACTCCTTGTGGAACATTTTTGCTTAAAATTTTCCCGTTAACCGTTAGAGTCAATGCTGTTTGTCTGAAATTATTATCAGAATCAGAATTGGTTTTATTGCCAAGTAAGTGAAGTTTCACATTACCCGGAATTTCGATGAATTGGTGCAAACACACATAACATAATAAGGTTCAGTGAAAATATAAAAATAAAAATAAAGAAATAATAAGAAATATTAATAATAATAATAAGCGGAGACATGTGCTAAAAGTAACTGCTGCAGAGCTGCTTAACTATTTACTGTTCAGGAGTCCAACAGCAGAGGGGAAGAAGCTGTCTTTGTGGCGGGAGGTTCGTGTCCGAATGGACCTCAACCTCCTGCCTGAAGGGAGTGGCTCAAACAGTCCATGACCTGGATGGGAGGGGTCGACTGTGATACGACCTGCACGCCTCAGAGACCTGGAGACGTACAGGTCACGGAGTGATGGAAGGCTGCAGCCGTTATATATATATTATAAAGTAATCAGTACACATGCCTCCACTTGGTGTGTGATTTGTGAAAAAAGCAGAAGAGGGATTTTTCCTATTACAGTGCGAGAGCTCCAGTCCGGTTGTGTGTGTGTGTGTGTCCATTGTCCGACACTAGATCTCCGGACAAGTCCCCTCCCTCTGGACCAAAGTCCTCGTGCTACCCTCCAGGCCACGGAGCGGGTTGTTCAGGTAAACCTGGAACCATAGTTTTGCTTTAAAAGGATCGG
>SSNR01000004.1:3820542-3842124 GCA_006937965.1 Callopanchax toddi
GTTGCAGTCATGTGTGATGTGGAAAAAATGTTCCACAGATTCCACGTTACCAGAGAAGACAGGGACTACTTACGTTTCCTGTGGTGGGAAAATGGAAACACTGATGCAGAACCTAAGGAGTATCGTATGAAGGTTCACCTGTTTGGAGCGTCCTCATCTCCTGGCTGCGCTAACTACGGTTTGAAACACCTTGCCAAGCAAAATGAAAGTGAGTACCCTTTAGCAGCAAACTTCATTAAACAACATTTTTATGTTGATGATGGTCTCATCAGTCTGAACAATGTTGATGAAGCAATCTGTCTGGTTAAAGAAGCCCAAACTGTCTGTGCTAAAGGAAAGTTGCGCCTCCACAAATTCATTTCCAACAGCAGGGAGGTGCTAGAATCCATCTGTCCTTCAGAACGCGCTGTTGGAGTGAAGAATGTAGATCTTAACCATGACAGACTGCCAGTACAAGGAGCACTGGGAGTGAGCTGGAATGTGGAAAAGGACACCTTCTCCTTCACAGCTGCCTTTGATGAGAAGCCAGCGACCCGTCGAGGAATCCTTTCGGCTGTGGCTTCTGTGTACGACCCACTAGGCCTTTTGGCTCCTTTTATTCTTCAAGGAAAGAGGGTGCTACAAGAGATGTGCCAGAAGGGTATCAGTTGGGACGAGCCACTTCCAAGTGACCTAGTCCCAAGGTGGGAGAGTTGGTTAAGAGACTTAAAAAACCTTAACACAATTCAGATCCCAAGATGCTACATACCTGAAAACTTTGGAAAGATTATGGAAGTTGAACTGCATCATTTTTCAGATGCGAGCAGTCAAGGCTATGGACAGTGCACATACATCAGGTTGGTGGGTGAAGATAAGGTGCATTGTGCCTTAGTCATTGGCAAATCGAGAGTTGCACCAACAAAAATAGTCACCATACCAAGACTTGAGCTAACAGCAGCCACAGTCTCTGCAGCTGTGAGCAGCATGTTGAAGAGTGAACTGGAGCTCAAGATTGACAGAGAGTACTACTGGACAGATTCTCAAGTAGTCCTAGGATACATCAATAACGATGCTAGAAGATTTCATGTCTTCGTCGCAAATCGCGTCCAAAGAATCCGAGACACCACTGACCCAAAGCAGTGGCATTATGTCAACACGGAGGATAATCCTGCAGACCATGCGTCAAGGGGTCTCAAATTAGCAGAGCTAGTTAAGTCCAACTGGTTCTCAGGACCAAAATTCCTTTGGGAGAAGAAAGTGAGCACTCATGAAGGAACTCCAGAGCTGCTAGTGGGAGACCCTGAGATTAAAGCAGCACAAGTGCTGAAAACTGATGTGACAAGGGAAGATGATTTCCAACTGCGTCTGTCAAGGATCCCCAAATGGACTACAATGGTGAATGTTGTCGCACGGATACGGCGGTTGCTAAGCAAGAATAACAAGGCAGATCCCTTAAATGTGGAAGAAAGAAAAGCAGCCATAGTTACTCTTGTAAAGCTGGCACAAAATATTGCCTTTAAAGAGGAAGTTGATATTCTCAGCCAGAAATTTGGAAAGCTGCCATGTAACCACCGGCTGTACCCATTGGACCCCTTCCTGCACGATGGTGTGATGAGGGTGGGAGGAAGGTTGAGGAGAGCCTCTGTGCCCCTGGAACTACGACACCCTGTGATCCTTCCTAGAGACAATGTAATCACACATCTCATCCTTGCTCATTATCATGAAAGAACGCAGCATCAAGGCAGAGGACAGACGCTGAACGAACTAAGGGCCAATGGTTACTGGATTGTAGGTGGAAGCAAAGCAGTAGCCCACTACATACAACAGTGTGTCATTTGTAAAAGAGCTCGTGAGATCCCTGAAGAACAAAAAATGGCAGATCTTCCTACTGACCGTGTTGAGCCCTCACCACCATTCACCTATTGTGGTATGGACTGTTTCGGCCCGTTCCATACTAAACAAGGTCGCAAAGAACAGAAACGTTATGGACTTCTTTTTACCTGTCTGTGCTCCAGAGCAGTTCACATAGAGATGTTAGAAGACATGACAACAGACGCATTTATTAATGCTTTGCGATGTTTTATAGCCATCCGTGGAGCTGTAAGACACATCAGATCAGACCAAGGATCAAACTTTGTAGGGGCCAAAAACGAAATGGAAAAAGCCCTAAAAGAGGTCAACCAAGAGAGAGTGGCTGCCTTCCTGTCTGATAAGCAGTGTGACTTTCACATGAACGCACCTGACTCAAGTCATGTTGGAGGAGTATGGGAGCGTCAGATCAGGACAGTGAGGAGTGTGCTTACCTCAGTTCTAGCTCAGAGTGCTGGACGTTTAGATGACTCATCTTTAAGGACATTTTTCTATGAAGCAATGTCCATTGTAAACAACAGACCTCTTAGTATTGACAGTGTCAGCGATCCTCAGAGTTTGGAGCCTCTAACTCCCAATCATCTTCTCACCATGAAATCCTCTGTTCCCTTGCCTCCACCTGGTGAATTTGTCAAAGAGGACTTATATGCCAGAAAAAGATGGAGACGAGTGCAGTTTCTCTCTGAACAGTTTTGGACCCGATGGAGAAAAGAATATCTCGCCAATATCATTCTCAGGCAACGATGGCACGTTCCTCGACGTAATGTACAAGTTGGAGATATTGTCATGGTGAAAGAAGAAGATGCTCCTCGTAACAAATGGAGACTCGCTAGAGTCCTTCAAGCACATATGGACGATGATGGACTGGTCCGGAAGGCCATCATTCAGATGGGAGAACGTATGCTAGACAAGAAAGGTAGACGTCTGAGCAAGCCGTCTGTCATAGAACGACCTATTCAAAAGTTAGTTGTTCTTGTGAGAAACAGCTAAACCTCTGTTTTTTGTATATCAGCATGGCACAGTTAGGTCTAAAGTTCATGTAAAACTGTCATTAAGTGTTCTGAAATTGGTACCTTTAAATTACCATTGATTTATTAATGCATGAAGTGCCATGTATATTGTAATATTCATCTTTGTTTAGTCATTACCTAATCAAAGGTAATTTGGTGGGAGTGTAGCGGACGCTAACCAGCCATTGTTTATGAGTTGCTATGACAACGCCGGAAGTCACTAGTTCGCTATTTTTCTGAGTTCTAAATGCTAATTTCTTTCTTTGGCAATACTACAATATGAAGGCGATCGTTTTAAATGTGTTCTAAGCTGTGTGGTTTGCTCTGAATTGCCTTATTTCTCTTTGTAAACAAGAGCGCATATAGTTTACGTCATAATCGCGCGACCGGAAATGCCAGCAGGCGCCAAAATAAGAGAAAACAATGGCGCGGATGGAGAGATCTTTTATGCTCCGGTCAATTTAACTACGGCTGGTCTACCAGGCGAACACGGTAATAATTACTGATATAAACTGTATTATTAAGTGTGTCATATTATAATTGATGCTATGTTGTAATATGAATAGAGACTTACCTGGATTTTATTGAGGATATTTATCCTAAGACTGTATTTTGTTCATATTTGTCTTGTAGTTTTCACGGTGTTCTGTGGTTCAGAAGTGGAATTAAAGGAAACTTTGAACATCAGTAAGAGACGTGGATTCTTGAGACCAATGTAGTTACAGTGAGAGGAGGGAAAAATACTGTCTGTAACTTGCCCCTGGGCCTGAGAAGCCCCTGTCAACAATGTGACGGCGGCAGCAGCACTCAGACAGGGAGAAAAAACAAAAACACTCTGTTTCTGGTCTGACTCGGGTCTAGTCAGGGATGAAAAACGTCATGGCAGACCAGCATGGTCTTACAGGTGATGTTTGTTCAGTACCTGTCTGGGAGGTTTGAGGGCTGTAAGCCGTGTCACGCGCACGTATGCCACCTGTCACTCGGAGCCGCGCACCGCTCCAGAAGACGTCAGAGCTGCGGATGCGCTACGTTTTTGGCGATTCACAGGAACCGCGACGTGGCGCATGCGCTGATGTCTCCGGTGTGTTTCAGGCACGTCTGCGGTGTGGACTTATTTCATTATCTCTGCTTGTGATTTTGAGCTGGTCCGGACCGTAACAATTCGTCCTCACAGCGGCTCGTTTCATTTTGCTCCACCATTTTGCTGCAGAGCGCTGGAACGATGCATGACTCCAAGTGACAGGTGTCATATACACGCGCAACACGGCTTGAAGCCCTCTAATCCCTCAGACAGAGACTATAAGATCATGCTGGGCTGCCATGATGTTTTTGATGTCGCGGATGCTCCCCGGTTTTGGTGAGTCTTCTACTCTCGCAGGACCCGTCCCTGAAGCGGCGTGCCATAAAACGCTGCATGCAAAATCGCCTTCATCCTTTTCTCACGTGCTGGCTGCGCTATTTGCTCGTGACATCACACGTTTCGGCCGTGTTATTTCGGTGATTTGGGCAATTTGGCCGAAAACTGAAAGTGCTCTTTTGGTCACTTTCGTCCGAAAATTTTCGGTGGCCCAAATTTCAGTGCATCCCTTTTTAGAATAATGATCATAGTGGATGTAGGTTCTTATTCACTGGTTCTTTTAGTTCCACACACCTGCTGCAAAGCCGTTCCACAAATGATGGAGGAGACAGTTTACGGGTTTTGCCAGGTGAACCCTTTGTCCACCGGCCGCACGTTAAAAGCACTGTGTGGCTCTGCCATTGACTCGTTTATTAAAACATAAAACAACACACACACACACAATAAGTAACAACCACTTCCTGTGTCATTCTAACTTCAAAATAAAAGCACAAATAAATATATTACATGGTGCTTACAGTGGGAAACACCTAATCTCTGTCAGTGAGGCTGAGGGAGGAGGGAGAGAGCAGCATCTCTTCTGGGAAAGAAATCAAGAACTCGTTTTTGAATTATTTTTTATTGCTATTGTCACTTTAGTGTTTGCCTTGTTTAAGATTAAAGTCCTTCTTCAAATTTTGCAGCAAGGACAAATTCAAGCAGCTGCTGTAAGAGAGCAAATTGCTCCATTCTGCAGAATTTCATGTGCATCCTGCAGATAATCATTGCTTTGTGAATATGACGCTGAAAAGCAGCAGGTGGTGGGTGCAAATGATGTGCAAAAAAAAAAAAAAACGGACCAAACAACAGTTAGTGAATCTGGGTTTCACAGTCGTCTTTTCCCTAAACGGAAGGTGCTGCTACTTCAAAAATACTACAACAATGTGTCAGTAGAATAATTAGTCATGAAAACACAGTCCTTTAACACTTGTCTGCTGTACTTGTTTTCAGCGTGGCACCTTCTTACATCTTAAAGCCTACAGATGCCTGTAGAAATCAACCTGCAGGTTTACAGCACAAAACCTTAACGGTGCAAACAGGTTACAGAAACCTGAAGCTGAAGCGACAGAAAAAGTGCTTGTGTGACAGGTTCATGGGTTTTAGCCAGCGTCACCGTTCACAAGATCAGGAACGACGCGCATCCTACGCACAACAGATGTGCACGAGGAGACATCAGCGTAGTGGCGAAAAGGCATCTTATCGTCAACCAGCGTGTTCTTGATACGGATGCGTTCATAAACCTGATCCGACCTGTACATTGTTGTTTTATTTGTTTGCCTTTTGGATGAGGAGAGATAAAAAAAGAGGAAAGAAAAAAACTGGAGAAACAGGAGGGAAAAGAGACAAAAATAAGGTAATAAGACCCAAGCAGCTTTTATTTTACCCTCCTGCAGTGGATTCCACGATGATTTAACATAACTACGCAGCGTCATAAAATAAATTACCTAAGTTTATGGAGAATATAAATCATGAGTAGTGGATGCTGATGGAAGAGCAGCAGAATGGAGGAGGAACTTTTTTAGGGAGGTGGATTTACTGTCAGACGAGAGAGGGAGCAGAGAGACGGAGCTGACGGTTGCCACAGTAACATCTTCTTTTTTCTTTTTGCACACCCTGAAAACTACATTTATACCTAAAATATTTATATTTGTCCTTATTGTGTGTAAATTCCTCTTTAAAAAAAGATTTCTAACCTTTACAATACGAGGACTAATCTAACACGCTGACAGGAAACAAAGGAAACGGAGGGAGTGTGTGCAGACAATCAGGTAATCAGCTAATGATACACAGGTGTGAGGTAATCACCTGATTGCAGAATGAACCGCTGAAGGAAGGAAAGGAAAGCTGGTCTGCTCAAGGTAAAACCCTTTAAAAATCTCAACATAAACGTCTGAAAGAGGTGCAGTGAGCCGGTCTGCTTGTTGTCACTGATAGTGGAGTTTTAACTCTTTAACACCAAGGAAAAAAAACAATGTTCTTAGTTTGCATTTTTATTTATTTGGGCCAAAATGGGTTAGGATATAATAGATCTTCATATTTCTTATTTTTTCATTTTGTTGGCTTTATTCAGTTAAGTTTTCCACATGAGTCACACACAGCACATGTTTCTGTGTGTTTAATACGTCCTTGTATGTAAAAGGATCATTTCTTTTCATTTGTACATTTTTGGCACTAAGTGTAAGAGTTGAGCATGAATACCCTGAGTCTGAATGTCTTTTATTTTGTAGTTTTCATGGTCTTAGAGAGTAAGAGAGTGAGAGACTCCCCCCCCCCCAAAAAAAACCAAACATTGAAAAGGAGATCTGTATTCATGACCATTACTTTGTTGGACTTAGTGTTTTGATTAAGCCTCGAAATCAACATAATGTCCATTTTGTGTCATAAGATATATTTGCTCTATGAGAACGTGTTGTAATTTACTTTCAGTGAATACCATGTGACATTTTAGCCCAATAACTGTAAATCAGACATTTTATTATTATTTTAAAAAGTTAAAAAGCCGTGGTGTCATCTTAAATTGTGTAGACTCAAACATTTAAGGAGTAGCTGTAAAACCAGTCATTACTTTGAGAGTTTCTTGATATTTTACTATCTAACAAACAGAGTTGACTTCAACAGTTAAGGCCAGATTTTTAAGCAAATATCTGATGGAGTGTGTAGCACATTGAGTATGTGTTAGGAGTGACTCTTAGCTGCTTCATCAAAATTCAGCTTCATATCTGTAAAAGTAACTGAGTTAAAACCATTTTTGTTGGCTAATGTTATGGTTGCAATTGTTTGATTCCAGATAAGGCTAATGCAATATTGAGCAATACCAGGAATGGCCACCAGGGGCTTATGGAGCATATCTGATTCTAACATGATACTAAAACTATGTTTTCATACAACTAGGACCATTTCCATTAAAACAGATCATTTTCAAAACTGGCCTTTTTGCTTATTTTTTTACATTTCACATCCACAAACAACCATTTTTGTTAAATAAAATAAAATGTCATCACCTAGTGGTGCTCATGTAGAGATGAAGACTTTGTTATGTTAAAAGAATGTTGTTAAAAAAGTAATCTGAGTCTAAGATAATGGCTTTTTTTCTACATGCTATATTTGTTTATTCATTTTAGCAGGTGCCTTAATCTGAAGCAATTTACAATTAACTAGCATGCATGTGTTTGGTCTGTGGGAGGAAACCCACACATGGGGAAAACATGCAAACCCCAATGCGGTTGGACATTGAACCTGTGGCCTTAGGGGCGACTGTGACTCGGGGAAAGAGAGGCTGCTTTTATCTCCAACAAAACAAATTATGATGCACTGC
Source organism: Callopanchax toddi (assembly GCA_006937965.1). Taxonomy (NCBI): domain Eukaryota; kingdom Metazoa; phylum Chordata; class Actinopteri; order Cyprinodontiformes; family Nothobranchiidae; genus Callopanchax; species Callopanchax toddi. The sequence goes on from SSNR01000004.1 coordinate 3,828,113, forward strand.
TAACATCAGTGATTCAAATAGTGCAGTTTATGATCCTTGTCAAGCTTAGCCTTTCTCTCAACATGCTCTATAAAAATTAAAATTTCTATAACACGTTCAGAAGATCCCGGACGAGCCCCCAAAATATCATGACTCAGCTCAAAGGCTGTGACAGAGGGCAAAATACCTTATGCTGTAATTTTACTTCAAACTGTTAGCATTATTTTCAGTTATGAATCAAACACAATGAAGCTTTTGTCACAGTGACTGTTGTTGCTGTCGGAAACTCTTCAGAAATGTATTTTCTGTAAGTTAAATAAACTCTTCGAGTTTCACACAGGCGTATGTTTCAGTTATCTTCAAACAACAAAGAGCTCTGTGATTTCCACGAAGGTTTTCTGGCTGAATAGGAAGCCAGATAGGGAGAACAGAAAGAGCATCGATGAAATGTGCTCATGGTGTATGGCATTCACAAGTGACTGAGTCAAATCAATTGTAGATAAATGCCATGTGTACCAAAAGAATGCAAAGAATGTCAAGTAGGCTACCGGCGGCGTCGGGTTAACCGGGCACCACTCGAGTGCCTCTGTCTGAAAAATATGAAAAGTCCTAAATTAGACACAGAATCGAGGTGGATTTTCACTTGTTGAAGTTAATTTATTTCACTGTAAAATTTGATCATTACATCTTGTAAAGTCTGCTGTAGGATTTTCTATTAGAAAGCCTGCAAACATGTGCCCGTGTCCTGTGGGATTTGCAGCATTATTCAGTGCGGCTGAGGATTATGATTTTTCACAGACGGCTCAAACGCCACGTTCTTAACAGGAATAGCACTCTAATTTAAACTTAAAGACACAAGGGCAGGCTTCAGATGGATAACAGAGGAGCCTGGTGCCACGAGATCTGGATTCTAGTCCGTTTTTCCTTGTTTGTGTGACAAGTGAGTCCACTTTCTTGTTGCTAATACCCAATTAGGGAGATGATTATTGATTGAGGTGTTGAAAGTTGACTGCTAATCTCCCTTCTGTCAGGCTGAGGCGATCAATAGGTGAGTGTAATGAGCAGCCTTGTTTCTCAGCGCTAATAAACAGAATTAGATTCAGACTGGGTACATATTTGTAAAACAATAGATGGTGGATTCAAGGCACAGATATCTATTTTTCCTTTTTAGTAGAACTGACTCGTTAAAAGAGAAGTTCTGATGTTTTGAAGTAAAGTTCTGTGGAAAAGTTTGAACTGTTGTAGATGGTTGTTTTGGTAGTTTCAGCACGCCGGGACCAAAGTGGGTTACTGTTTTAAAAACTTCAGTCTCAACAGTAGCCTACAATAGCTGTTCATACAGATACTGTTTCACAAACATTTATACTGTCATTAATGTAACGTTATAGTTAATTTGGTTGAAGTATGACATTCTGACCATAAATGCTCCAGGGAGCTAGCTCTGTTGCTAATTTTTTCTGCAAATATGGATTTATATGCAAATAACGTTGTAATCTGAAATGTCCAATGGTGTGAATCACTGTTGGAACCAATGCAGACATTAAACCAATCTATTATAGTTAAGTTGGAAGGCAAAGCTCTCAATGTTATCAAACAATCCTCAGCTATAAGTTTCCTCTGCAGGGTGATTGGTCTAAGCCAGGGGTGCCCAAGTCCGGTCCTCAAGAACTACAATCCTGGAACTTTAAGATGCATCCCTGCTCAAAAACACCTGAATCAAATGGTTAAAGTCCCTCATCAGCAGGTCATTCAGCTCTGCAGAGGCCTGGTAACGAGTCATTCATCTGATTTTGGGGAAGGGTGCGCACGGGGCTGCCTATTGAGTACCCCTGCAAAAGAGAGATTATCCCTCTGATGAGGTCTGGCCTTCCCTGCTAGGGCAGCTGCACCCAAAACCCAGACCCACATAAAAGGAAGAAGACAAATCATATCAACAACCCTTATCACAATGAATTTTAGTTGCATAAAATTATGGGGTTAATTGTAGCTGAAATTAGCAATAGCTAGCTGTAGTGCTTCAGGGTATGACTGGAGCACTTTTACCCGAAATGTTATCACAGGAATAACCCCGTACAGAAACCGACAGCACTGCTGAGGTTTAAAACACCATTTGTATGAATCGGTTTTAAAGTGGGAACAAAGACTTGGCCCCACTTGGACAAGTCATAGATTGTTGGACTGCTCAAAAACTACTTTTCACTGCTTCGGTTTTGCACAACAATTACTCGAAAGCATTTTGATAATTCTAAGAGAAACGCCCCATGCTGCACAGTAAACGCTACAGCTAGCTGCTAAAAGTACCCTTAGAATTCTACAAGAAATAACCATCTAACACAAAACTGACAGCAATAAAAAGCCTTATAAAACACTGAAGACATGAACTGCTATAATATTCAGAAAATTTTAGTTGTTTTAAGATGGCAGGAATGTGTCTGGTCCATGTTTGCGTTCTGACTAGCCATTAGCTCATCAGTCTAGTTTAAAATACTCCACGAAGCTGCTAAAAGAGACTTCTACTGGTAACGTATTGTTCAGAACCTTAATCCCACTGAACCCCACTATAAAAACACATAAATACATTCAGTTTTTTCCAGTCATACAGAAACAAACATTTGCAACGCTAACATGATCAAAGTGCACTGATTTCCTTCAGAAAACAAGGTTTCCAGCTGTTTTGTTCCCCAAACTGTTCTGTGTTCGTTTATATCTCCACTTCTGACATTTCTGTGCTCATATTTACATTTTTAAAACCCTCGTGTGTCTTTAAACAAGCTGTGATTAAGAGTGAAGGTAAGCTAATGCCACCAATTGCTTCATTATAGCTTGATTATGGCTAATTACTTCCAGAAGGTAATTTCCCTCCTTTTACACTTTGTTTTACAAACTTTCTGATGAAATCGGCTCGTGAATGACTGACTGACTGTTGCTGACCTATGAAGGGCAGCTGAACAGTAAAACGGAGCTTGTGAGACAGAACTTACTTCAAGGACAATTCAATTGTTCTTGACATTCGGGTCCAACACAGTGATTAGAGTTAATACCTCTGTGAGGCATATGTTTGGTTTTCAGATTTGTGCCTTTGTACAACAATCTCCCTTTGTGCCTGAGGAAAAATATAAAAGGCGCCTAAAACAAAAAAAAACCTTCATGTGTTTGAGTGCAGAGAAAATGTCATGTCGCCTGCTTGTTGTCACGTTTCTGTGAAAAGATGCTACTCGGTGCCATGATGCAGTCTCTGTGGGCCGCGCTCTGTTTTCATATGCTGTATTAAAATGCACGAAAACTTTAGGAAATATGACACACACTGCAGAACATTAAGTCTCAGACTTGTGGGATTTGTGGCAGTCACAAATATAAGGCCTGTCTACCCGGTGATAAATAAAGCCGTAGGGGCTTTAGCTCTCTGTAAAGGAGATGTATAAGCTCCCTTATATTCAAATGAGTGCCCTGTAGATTTTACTACCACGTACCTGCACCTTCCAGCTGCACTAATCAATGTTTTGCATTAACAATGGATCAGTGGATCAAATGACTTTGTGCAATGTGAATTATGTTACATGTGGTGGCGAAGTTATAGGCCTTAATCACATTTGGTGCTAAAATACATCCTGGCTGATGCATTAGATCCGATTCGGAGTCAGTAGACTGTGTGTTTACGGCTTCATGTGTTAAAACCCCTGAGACCGGAGCTACTCTGTGCACGCTGATCATTTCAGACATTACTTGATGCTTTGTGCACAAAATAAATGAATCACCAGACACTTTATTCATTGGAGGTATGACAAAATGTGAAGAATGCAAAAATCTTTTTGATGACAAAGCAACAATTTTGTCTCAAATTATTGAACATTTTATTAAATGTCTACTTTGTATTTGATAATGAGATAAGATAAAAGTTATGACATAACCTCTTAAGGCCAAATCCTATTTTTTCCAGTTATTTCTGCTTTTATGGTCCTATTTAAAGTCCCAAAGGTTTGAAAGGATTTCAACCCATTTTGAAGACTTTATATGTGTAAATATAAAAAATAAATACTTTAATTCATTGTAGATGAATGACCTCAGTTTGGAAAAATAGAGTTTACCTCCAACGATGATTGATAAGCTAATGGCTAGTTAACAGCACAGACCAAACTAAATTGCTGAGAGTTTTAAAACGACTCCAATCTTGTTTTTCCTCCCCAAACGTTCTTTAATACAGCTTAACTCTGATCTCTAATTTGCCTATTATGATTATTCACATGGAATAAAAAAAATGAAGCAAAATAGAGCACGTCCTGTTCATCTAGGGGTCAAGTCCATAAATATAGTCATATTTCTGCTAAAATATCGGTGTACAATTTGTCAGCGATGTAACGATTCATTTAAAAAGTTACTTTAACTGCTGTGAAATTATGAAAGCTAGTGCAGATACTTTGACAACAAACATTCAGATGGTTGAAAAGAGAGAAAGTAGTTACATGTTGAAAGAAACCAAAGTCTTAAAAAAACTTGATTTAGAACTAAGATGAAGGAACTGAGTATTTCTATGAATGGTGTGAAATTATGGAACAACTTTAACATGAACATAAAAGAATCGAGGTCGTTTTTTTATATTAAAGTAACACTGATAGCTTTTACACTTAAAGCCAGAGCACTAATATTGACCTCATTGATTGAGTTAGAAACTTGATCAGTTTCATTCTGCTGCCCTCTACTGGCCAAAAACAGCACTGAACGGTTTTGTGGAGCGGGTAGGTTCTAGTGGGCGAGGTCTCTACCTGCTTTACAGCAGGTGGAGCAGCGGTCGGGGATTACTGTAATAATAATCTGATTTTATTTACAGAAATGGCACCAACATGAGGACTTTTACTGCTCTGCATTTTCAAATACTCAACAATAATGAGAGATATAAACATATTGACGTAATGAAACCACAAACCTGTTTTCATCTCTCTGTAAAACAAAATGCTCTAAGTTTGCCACAGTAGGCAAGAAACATGGCTGTTACAGGCAAAACTGTTTTTGGAGTTCAACTGTTTGTGACTCAAACTAGATTAATACTCTGTCTGTTTATTTTTACAGATTAAAACCATCTACAAAAGTAGCAAGCAAAGTAATACTTTTTTCTTTGTTTCTGAACTGCCAAAAATCATACATTCAAAAAACTGTAAACTACAACCCCTTGTCTGATGACATCATTAGCTGAAAAGTCAGTGAGACCAACAGCAGGCCGTGGGAGGATTTACGACTGTTGAAATTCCACTTTTAACCAGTAGGGGGCTACGCAGGAAAGTTACTGTGTTACTTTAAATCAACCGTATTGAAGAATTATGAAAATGTAAATTAAGTTGGTGTCTGTGATTTATTTAGAACAGGATTAAAATGTGTTTTTATGACGGCTAAAATATGAATGAATTAAGAATTTTATTTTCTAAATGGGGCAGATTATATGAAACGTTTTCCTTCTTCTGCCCCTTTTCTTTCAACTTTGTATTAAGTTTGTGTGTCACAGTGCTCTGCTGACACATAATCCAAGTGTCAACCTTTGAAACGTGTTTTCATGCACAAAAACATCAGATGTTTCTCTTTGAGGCTACATTTTGTTCTGGTTTTATGAGCCCTTTTCTTCATTGTACCTCTTGCCAATGTGTAATTTTGCCACTTGCTTCCTGCAACACCTGTGTTCAATCAGTTGATTAGCTACCCAAGGGTGTATTTATTCCAAATGAAGAACAAAGTCACTTGTAACACTCTTAGGAGGATTAATCTGTGCTACTCAGTTAAATAGAAACCCAGACAAAAACACAGAAACAAAGTAAAAATAACTGGATCACCAGGGTACGAAATCTTATTATTTTACAAAACACTCGACACCCTGATGTTGTTCACTATCGTGTGACTATGTGACAGGTCATCTTAGTTTTAAGTTTCTCAACAGGGCCATGATGCAGCTCAGTCAAACAGTTATTCTGTCACCAATCATAACAGGATTTAGACTTCTTTTTTTTTCTCAATCCATCATCCATGTTGGGTTGCAGAGGTTACAGATCCATAACTTCCTTCACCCTAGTGACATGGTTAGCTCCCCCTGGGGGATCCCAAGGTGCTCCAGGACCAGAGAGGATATATTTATATTCCCTCCATAGAGTTCTGGGTCTCCTCTCAGCGGGACGTGCTTGGAAAACCTTCAGAGGGGAGGAACCAGGAAGCATCCGAATCAAAATCCCTGATCCACCTCAACTGACACCTTTTGATAGGGGGTGCAGCAGCTCGACTCCAAGCTAATCACGGAGCTCCTAACCTCATCTTTACTAGGATGTGATGGTTGTTCATATTATAATTTAAATGTGATCGCAATAAAACTCCAGTGAGAACAGTCTACGGGTCTGAAGTGACCTGCATGTCCACAAGGTGCACGGTGTGCTGCGTGTGACATCATGTGCTATGTGCTAAACATGGATGCTACACGTTAGCATGTGGTTAACAATTCTAAAGTTGTTGTTCAATCAAAACAGACCCAAATAATTTTCGGTAAAAGTCCCGGACTACAAAGTGCTTTACATTACAGTCAGTCGTTCACCCATTCACACACTGATAGCACTAAGCTACATTGTAGCCACAGAAGGGAAACAACCATACACAGGTGCCAGTGGACACCACCAGCAGGCAATGTAGGTGAAGTGTCTTACCCAATGGACACAATGACAAGGTGACCCAGCCAAAGCAGAGGGTTTTAACCAGCAACCCTCCAGTTGCAAGATGAACGCTGTACCTACTGAGCTACTGCCACCCTCACTGTGGAGAAAGTCTACAACCGTGTCCCCAGAGGCCTTCTGGTCCATTAACTGAACATTTAAAACTAGGGATGTCCCGATACAACTTTTTCACTTCCGATACGATACCGATATTGCAGCCTTCAGTATTGACTGATACCAATATCAATCCGATGTAATACATAAGAAAAAGACATAAGAAAAAATGACCAATTTGAGTGTTCAGAGTTTCATCCACTGCCCAAAAGAATGAGGTCATTGCTCTTAGTGACCATAAAAACAGTACAAACAAAATAAACATAACTTTAACAACAAGCCGAAAACAAACAATAGTTGGTTAACTAAAAGGATGACTACAATTCTTGCTTTTAATACAGACTGCTGATATCTGAGATTTTTGATGAAGTCCGATATAATCCGATATCGTATTTTTGGAGCCGATATCGATATTAATATTGGGACATCCCTATTTAAAACCCTCTGCATGATTTTCTGTGAACCTCAACTTCAATTCAGGAATGGTAGAATAGTTCCCACCAGCAAAGATTCACACATCCCTTTCTACAAGAAAAGAATACTACAACTAATCCTTTAAAAATATTAAGTATTATTGTGTGTTTAATGTATTGTTGAGCAGGTAAAAGTTTTAATAAACATTTGTACTGAAATCATGTTCTGCTCTTTTTACTTTAAGGACATTAGATTATCGTGGCCTGCGAGTATTTTCAGCATGGCTTTTTTGACCTGCATCTCTATAAGTTTGGACGCCACTGAACCAAATCCAAAGCCACGCCAGCAAACATGACTCACACTCTGACTGGATCCCAGTGAGGGCTGGACCCCATCAGATCCTCTAGTCTCCAGTCTGGTTTTTGGTGGTTGTGGGAGGGATCTCAAGGTCACTTCAGGGTCTGATTCATGCTTTTTATGTTTGTTCAAATTTACAAAAACATGATAAAATTTTAAAAATGGCTTTCAAACAAACATTTTCTACACTTTTTATGTCAGTATTTGAACAAATGTGACTATGTGGATTTTCTCCAGCAGCGTCAGGCTGCAGGAGCTGATCCAGAACTTGATCCGTGGCTTTGACAGAAGTAAAATGACCAGATAACCTGACTACAAGAAGATTAGATGTGCCAGGTGCATAAATATACTATTTGTTTTTATTTTCTACACTTTGAAGTTCAGCAAGAGAGTGAAACTGTGTTTTGTTGACTTGACAGAGGTCATGTTGACCTTCTGACTTCAATAAAAGCAGCAGAAGATCTGAAGAAATTTTCAAAAGTTTCTCACCTGGGCCACTAATGGAGAAATGACTGATTTTGGTGGTGAACAGTAAAAATGACAAACATGACCACTTTTATACAAAATGAAACCCTAATATCACAGAATGCATGATTATTTTTTGCAGAGGCAACAGGATCAAAAACTGTGGTTTGCATTGAAGTCAATGGGACGTTTTTGTCCTGGAGAGGCACAAGAGGATGGGAAGTTTTAAATCTGCTGCTACACAAAAACTAATAAAGCATAACTTTTGATATTTTATCACATTCTTGACATATCCAAGGCTGATTTAGAAAGATATATTTCAGTCACCCAGAATATGTTTTATGTAAAATATCTCGTCTTTTGTCTGCTTTTTTCATGAAAAAATGAGCGTCACACAATTAAGCTGGTATATAAAGGGTTAAAATTTAGATAATTATTCAATATTTGATTGTTTTGATCAGAACTGAAGTTGTTCACAAGATTTAAACCCAAAAAGCAGAATAAAATATTAATCTAGACCATTTTTAAAGCAGTTTTAGAAGTGGACATTTTTGTCCGTAAGAGTGTAGTCAATTTTAAATCTGTTGCTACGCAAAAACTATAAATGCAAAAAATTCAAAATTTTAGATATTTCATGACATAACCATGACTGATTTGTAATAAATGCCCCTTTCACAAAAAAAATTTTTTTTAGAAAATAATTCATGTTTTGTGTTTTTTCATAAATTACATAGATGACTTTGAGTATTCAAACTGGCATTTCAAGAGTTAAAATCCTCAAAATGATTGAAATTTTTATATGTTTGAGCAGGGCTGAAGTTGTTTAACAGATCTATGAAAAGAAAAAGCAAAAAAAAAATATGAATGTATACATTTTTTATAGCCACTTTTACGAACGGACGTTTTTGTCCACTAACGACTCAAGAGTATAGTAAATTAAAATGAAGCCTGAGGGTTAAGCAATAATATGAAAATCCACAGCATTTCCCTATTCTAGCCATTCATGTTTACCTATTTGTATTTTTATCCAGAAGCATTTTTTGAACTGAACTCTGAAACCTGTGAGTTTTTGTTTGAGAAGTAGTGCTGGTGTTCATGCCCTTTCTCCTTTTATGAGTTTTTTCCTTCTCTGTGTTGTGTAACAAGTGTGCATTAATAAAATGTATTCAGATCTTACTGCTGTAAACAAATACTTACTTTGAACTGGGTTAGCTCGCACTTTGTCTTCCTTTTCAAGTTTTGGACTTTCATCACTTTCCAGCATCAGTGGAGAATCTTTACCGGTACACTCCTGAAAAACTTTGCCTGCTCATTTGCAAAGCTAGGTTAAGCTTATGTAAAAGAGATGCGTTCCGAGTACATCGGAGGCCAAGAAACAAACATTTCCCTCTCCTCCCCTCCCCTTGACAGACGTGTGACAGCTATTTAAATGCAAACTGTCATTAACAAACACAACCCTGCGCGACACCTGCTTTAATCACGGCAACAAAGGCGCAGCAAGTGGCCGAGCAGGAGCCCCCTCTGTGTGTGATATTCAAATGACGGGGAGGTGCAACACACAAAAACAACAACATCAAAGAATAGGCTGCGCAGGGAGAGAGAGAGACGCTGCAGCGTGCGCCTCCTACCACCACCTTTAATCACCTTCATTTTTTAAAGAGTAGAAACCGAGCAGGCCTGAATGAGGAATGTCTGCACTTAAAAAAAAAAAAGTCTCCTTCACATTCTGTCTTTTAAGTTTAGTTTAGAGAACCTCGTTCAGGTCATGGAAAAATATGTTTTAGTGACTAAAACGTTCCAGACTACAAAGATCTTAGTCTAGCTGTGATTGTTTGGGTGGGGGACCTATTTTTTCTTGTAGACAGCTCTTTGAATGACTTCAGTTTGAAGAAACAGATTTTGTTCCAACACAACTAACAAGCTAACGGCTAGCAACAAAGATGCAAGAAAAACGTGGATTGCTTCTGCTATAAAACAAGGCTAATCTCAATAATTTCATATTAGCTTTTTAACTGTTATAAACTTCTACATATTAAATATACATTTTACAAAACATTCAATAATTCTATTTGTAAGAGCAAATAGCAACAGCTAGCTGTAGCGCCTTAAGTGCATCGTGGACCAGTTCCAAGAGGAATATCTTAAAATTATTGGTAGAATTTTTGTTAAATTAATAGAATAAAGTTTATAAAATAATGTTGATGTTTTGAGGTTAGGTTTTTTAATCAGTTCTGTTTTATTTTAGACAGGACGGTGATTGAGTGCCATAACCGCAGATTTAAGAGTGTGAGATACTCCTCCTGTTGCATAGTTATTGAATTTGTGTCACAATAGACCACTGCTTGAGCAAAAAAAGTGGTCAGAAATTAGACAAATGACAAAAAAAAAAGACTCCAATCTGAACAGTTCACTGAAACGTATTTTAAGATGGCAGCAATCCATGTTGGCTTTAACCATGCTAGGAGTAGCCGTTAGCTCATAATTCAGTCCTTCAAACTGAGGCTGTTCAAAGAGATGTCTACAACAAGTAGGAAATAAAAGAGGATACAATCAGAAAACATTTTTTTTAACTGTTCATGATACAATGAGACTCTTTAGATTTTCCATGTAGTAGCTAGCTGTAGCTGCAGCAGCTAGCTGTAGCTCTTATGCATACTGGGCATGTGTGGCAGGAATATCACATTTCCACCAAACGGACAATTTAATGTGAATCTGACAGCAGTGTAAAGGTTTATAAAGTACACATGAAATGCTATCTTAGAGATTAGACAAATTTACTGTCAATATACTTGCTACAACAAGATCCTGCTGACAGTACTGTATAGCAGCTAGCTGTAGCCATGGCTAGCTGAGAAGGTTTATGTGTTGGTCGCACACAAAGACACAAAATATCACTCAAACATGCACAAACATTTATACAAAAAAAAAACACACATCAGCTTGAATGAGCAAGTTTACATCGCTAACTTTATTTGTCATTATTTGTCTCATCTCTCTGTTGGTGCTGGATGCAGCCTGTTACTACGGTAATGCCATACATTCAATATAGTTAAAGATGCAACAGGAGGAGTACCTAGGACTTCAGATCCATCGTTCTGTCTGCCCAGATTGAACAGGAGTGGTCAGTCTGAGCGGCGTTTCTTTGAACTGATTTGCCTCTGATCATGGCCTGATGCATCTTGGGTTGTTGATGTTGTTCTGCCTGGTCATAATTTACATAAGGGAGTCACTGGGCTGTAACATTCTGCATCCCTGCCAAGGCCTGCTGTGCACTTGTAACTAATGCGCCACATTTATTTTGATTAGTTGCTGTCTTTTTGTTTTGTTTTTGCACTCGTCGACTACAGCTGAACATGGAGTTTGTGCAGCGAGTTCCTTCTGTTTGCTCCTGCACAAATTTGCACAGATTAAGATCAGCAAATGAAGATAAACATTTGAGAACATCCCATCGTTCGTTTGGTCCTCGATGATGTGCATCATCAGAAAATACAGGAAGGCAAAAACCACTTCCTTGGTTTGTTTTGCTTTTCCCCTCCTTCATGTACAAGCGACTTTTAATCTAATTAATCTAACCTTTTGTCATGCCTGTGCAACTTGTTTTTTGTTTCCAAATCATCAGTTTAGCACATCTGGAGAGAAAACAGGAAGCAAATTCTTCTTGTAAATCCTCTTTTAGATGCATTTCTCTGAAAAACAAAAGCTCCACGTCAACAAATACAGTTTTTAAATCCAGAAATTTAGATTTTTGAAGGGTAAGAGGGAATCCACAGCCACGTTTGATCCACGTGTGCTGCTAATCAGACTAAATCCTGCAGTAAAGCACACATCTGGGCAGCAGATCAGGCAGAAGACGACACCTGCACGGCTGCTGATTGCATCAGTGCAACTTTGGAAGCAACATAACTGTAATTATTAGACATCTGGCACAGGAAACGAATGCATCAGGAGCCTCTTTGACTAATCAGATTTCATCACACAACCAGCCTGCTGCAGATAATTAATGGTCACGGATTACAACTTCAATCTGCCAGGAACTGTTTACAGTAAATGTTGTCATTTTATTCAAAAACCTGTTTTATACACGCATGTAAAACCTGGAGGGAAAAGTGTTGAATCTAATTGGCTTTATTAGATCAATTGAGTTATTTTTGTAGCAATTAATTGATTTGTATGATCAGAAAAGAGGCGTGCCTTTATATTAAAAATAAAACAATAGGATTAAGACTAATATTGATCAGCTGCAGCGACGCCAGAGGAGGAAACGTTGGGGTTATGGTCACAGATCAGCTCGGTGAGCAGCTACACTCCCTGGATGGTATAAATATAAAACATCTCATCAATGCTCAAGTCGTTTTTAGCTCTGAAGGGTTTATTAAAGAATGAGAGAATTTCAAATTAACACGTGGAGTGAAAATACCTGGGTCAGAATCTACTGGCAGCATTAAAACACTAAGATGGATGTAGAAAATACTCAAATTAGATGATTAAAAATGGATGCATGAGCAATATTTTACTTGTGAATGAACTCTTGAAGTCAAACCAAAATCTGAAGGGTTAATAAATGATTGATCAGGTGGAAAGAAGGAGAAAAGTATGGGCAGAAACTTGTGTCATCAGAAACTGAATTTGAATTAGTTATATTTGAATATGTATTGCTCGGATTGAATCTGAATTGTTCAACTTGAATAAATGCTTTGAAAAAATGAATCTGAATTACTAATTTGAAATTCAATTTATTTGTTTGGAAAAGACTTTCACTAAATTGAAACTGAATTTAATGTTTTGAAACTGATTTCATTTGCTTTGAAACTGCATTTAATTCAAGTGAAAATTCAGTTTCAATAGTTTCTGTTTCAGTTCCCACCGTTCAGATTCAGTTTTACAATTCAATTTCAAAACTTAAATTCACTTTTCTGTGCCACACATCCGGGTCCTGAGAAAACTCCAGCTCAATCGAGTGCAGATAGACCGATCAGCGTATAAAGAACTGCGTCCTCCTGACCGATCGCCCCAGCTCCACAGTGTAATCTCTCTGTCAGAGCAATGAAGCTTCAGGGCGTTTATTAAATCATAACTCACTAAATACTAAACTGATTTTCACGCTGTTTTTTTGCTTGTTACTTACAGTTACAACTTTAAACTTTATGAAATTGGTTGTTAGTTCTTTTTAGGTCTCTCCTTTTCTGCTCTCCTCTGTGACGCTTGCGGGCCGGCGAGGGGGAAGGAAGGGGGGTCAGGTCTGCAACGCTGACAGTCTGACACACAGAGAGGAGAGGGTGTCTTTGTGACTCAGCTTTGCTGCGTTTTTGCAGCTTTCAGAAGGACAGACGCTCAGGCCCGTCGCCCCCCTAAATGAACTACATCGCCCCCTGAAAATTTTGTAAAATTCTATTAATCATAGAAACATGTTCAACTAGTTCTAACATTTTTATTTAAATTTGTATCCATACAAAATGAAAAATATGAACATTTTAATAACAATTTAATACACATTTGGTTGTTACAAGTCGTCTTGAACTCATCACGGACGCTCGGTAAAGTTGGAGTTTAGCAGCTAGCATTGCTGTATGTTGTTGTACGTTTTTGGAGCGTGAGAAGGTGAAACCATTACTGAAAAACAGAGATGAAAGAGTCGGAGTTACTCATTCCTCATCGGTTTATCAGAGAGAGTGATGTTCTGTTCATGGTTCTGACAAACCGTATTATCAGCTCCTCTACTCTGTACCGGTGTTCGGATTCCAGCCTGCAGTCGAGGTGGAGGAAAGATCTCCTTCTGAGGAGATTGAGCTCATCAGCCACGAATGAAGGTAGAGGATGGATCATAATTAAATAAGTACTGGTCCGTGGTTCATTTGGATCAGAAAGGCGGAATAAATTGATTATTGATCAGCTTGAAAGATCAGGTCCGAACCCAGTTGCCAGGTGCGTTATGTGCACAGCTCTGTAGTCCCGCGCGCCGTGGACCGATGGAAGCGCGCGGCTCGGTGACAATACCCCCCCCCCCCC
>SSNR01000004.1:3847475-3893852 GCA_006937965.1 Callopanchax toddi
GCAGACCAATCGCAATTCCACCCCCCCCCCCTCCTCCAAGCTGTTAATATTTAACAAAATCCATGGCAAATTGCCGCCGCATCTATCTCCCCTCCTGACCAATCACGCGCAGCCCGACCCTCCTGGCCCCGGATTCCTCCATGTTTGGTCGTCCGGCCCTTTCAGGTTTGTAATTGAGTAGCCCTGGGTTATAATATAAGAAAATATACAGTAATTATTACGAGAATAATCATGTAAAATATATATTGTTCAAAGTTTTTATTTAAAAGATCCTTGTATTTCTTAGAATAAAAACATTATTCAATTTTAATTCACTCTTTAACCAGATATAGGGACTCAATGTGCTCCACCACATGGTTATGTCGATTAAAGGGTTAAAACAAAAACACAAACAGTTCATGTCACACAATTATAAATACTTTCCATCTTCTAACTGGTGTTTTTCCTCCTCTAGAAGTGAGGAAGTCATTGAACTCTAACTATGAGCCAGAAAACCAAAACAGGGAAATCATTTTGCTTTAACTTAGCAGCCATCGCTGTTTTCCAAGTGAAGTTCAGTGAGTTTAATAATAGTAACAAGTCTGCTAGTAAAACATCTACTTGCACGACCTCTGTAGACCATCCATTAGTTCTGACAGTGTGCGTTTTAAAATACGCTCAGCTGCTACCACATCAAATAGTATGACTGACAAACTGAATTAACATTTTTGTGTTTTGCTGGTTTGATTAGCTGTGGCGGCCATCTTGATTTGGATTGACTCCAAAAGTTATTCAGCTGTAGATGAATGTCCAGTCGTTACTTTCCAAGAGTTTCAATAAACTCCATCCAGTGGTTCATAAGACATTTAGCTAAAGGTCAAACAGGTTTGACTCCAACAGCACATGGACAGTTAGCACTCAGGATGCTAACATACATGTTGATACTTTCAACATCCGTTCTGCATGTGATGTACACTTCTTTATCTTACTTGTCCTCTCAGGTCCTCCACCCTCTCATACAGCCAAGATATTTGTGACGACACTGCTTGTGTGCATTGCAATACCTGCCTTGTCCATCTGAAAAGGGGGCGCCATAGATACAACGGACAGGAAAGTCAATCAGTCAAAACAGTAGAAGAAGAAAAACAACGCTCTACTCTAGTTTGGGGGAAATGCTGAGTGAGGTGACTTGCTGTTCTTTGTAATCAAATTCCTAGTTCGAAATCACTCTTTTATCATCTTCTTCTTCTTGAACAGAGTTGACCAATCAGCTCAATATTGCCACCTAGAGCCCGCTGCTGTGCGCTGTGTTCATAAATATTTCAGGTTTCCATCCTAAGATTGTGATTAGGATGAGTCTTTCCTAATGTGACAAAATTTTAACCTAATATAAAAAAAAATACTGAGTTAAAGCTATTTTTGTGTTGGAAAATCCATCCATTGGTTCATGATATATTTTGTTAACAAACACATGTGCAGAACATAATATATAATAACATCTTCAACACGATGAAATAAACACTAACACTTGCAGATGTGCTCTAAAAGTGACTTTGCCTCGGGCACAAAGCCTGAGTAAATCTGTCCACATGTCTTTATTTCACCCAGCAGGAAAGTAAATCTTCCTGTTATGTTTGAATATTGCAGATGGCTCACAGAAAGCATGTGGACAACAAAATAGAGCGGTTATTTTGTTCCGAGCTTGAATGGAGGCATCTGAGGTTCCAAGTGAAATAATAAGATGATGCACTCTTTGAGGTGGGAAGTGTCAAGTGGCTGAATATTGAATAATAAAGGCTATTTTAAACAGAAACGTCAGGCTCCTGAAAAGTCTGTTCATTTTTATGCACTGGGTATTTGGTTGGACCTCCTTTTGCATGAATTCTTGCATCAGTGCAGCGTGGCATGGAGGAGATCAGCCTGCGGCTCTGCTGATGGAGAACCTAGCATTGATACCTGGTGCACACCTCTTCACTGTGAATTTGTCTCTGGAGGCATGCTGCAGATACTGTATATGAGAGCTTATTTGCAGCACCCCACAACAGGAAGCGAAGCTCGTCTGTGTTATCGCAGGCTGTGTGATCAGTACCGCGGCAAGCACTGGTCCGCAATGGGCAGAGGGATCTGGTGCTCATGCATCTGGTACTTATGCACACTGGTGCTCCAGTTATGTGCACCCCCTCAGGGCTGCAGTTATCCCTGTTACTGGCGCACTTTTTCCTTTCAGTCAACTTTCTATGAATATACTTTGATTCAGCACTCTGTGAACAACCAGCTTCTTTAGCGATGACCTTTCATGGCTTTACCCTCCTTGTGGAGGGTGTCGATAACAATGACAAGTCAGCAGATCTTCCCTATGAGTGTGTAGCTTCTGACCCAGACTGAGAGACCATTTAATGGATCAGGAAACCTGGAGTAGGGTGTGACATCATGAGTTTCTGACTGAAATGTTTGGAAACACCCAAGTGCTGAAATTTGATTTTATAAGGCTTAGTTAAATAAATACATGTTTACACAGAGTTCTTACACCTTTGTCAAAATCAAATTCAAGAACTTTCAAGGTAAATTTTCACATGTTTCCTGTGGTATAACATGACATGTGGCCATGATTGTTTTTTACACATTAATTCCCGAAAGGGCTTGGACAGTAAACAGACTAATCTTCATTTAAAGCCTTTTCTTTTTAATTCTATTTTGTTTTTATTTATTTTAATATTACTATTTTCTTTTTAAAGGGGCAGATATTAATAAGAGTTTTTCTCTTCTTTCTGTTCCTTTTCATTCTTTGTTATGCTTATTAGCAGTTTTGTGTATTTTAGTTTTTGTTTTGTTTTTTTACTGAATGAAATAAATTTTTTTGATTGATTGATTGATGATTCTTGGGATATTCCAACAAACTGAAGCATTTAGGTGGATGAGTGAGGTTTTAACTCTTATTTAGTCAGGTAATATCCCATTGAGATAAAGAACCTCTTTGAAAGGCTGTTGGGGGTTCATTGTCTTGCCCAATGACAGTTCGACCCAAGACCAGGCCGGGGATTGAACCCAGGCCGCCCACATGGAGGGCAGCCTCTCTTACCCTGGACCTGGTTCACCCCACACACAGTCTGGTTTGGAGGAACTGGACTGGCCTCCACCTTAACCCAATAGAGCCCCATCAGGTAGACTGAGAGCGAAGACCATCCAGACATTCTCATCCAACATCAATTGGACTTTTTCAGAAGTCAAAAATCCCATCACTGCTCTTGAAGAAAATTATTCTAGAAAATCTGAAGCTGTTCTAAAACGGAATCAAATCCTAAACGAGGGATTTTGTTTTTGAAAATCATTGATTTGATGGCAATGTGGTTGAAGTAGTCTGATCACCAACACACGGTGCTGGAAAATCCTAAACTCTCTTTGAGAGGTTTTGAAGAAGCTGACATTAGAAGCCTGTCGATATTCTAGATGTTATTAGACTGGGTTCTTTAAACGTGGACAGACCAGAGCGGTTCTTTGTGCACGTTAGTAAAAACAGAACCCGATAAATGATCTCTTTGCCAAGTCCTTCTAATATTTATGCACAGATTTTCTTTTTCATCTTGCAAACTTAAAAAAAGGGACCCTGAATTTAACCAATTCTCTCCCAATTTTTGTGATAAATGCTGGAAACCAACAGCTGTGTTTTTCTTTTCCATCTGCAGCCATCCCACACACTTGTTCCTTGATGTTTTGGAGCTCAACCTTGGCTTTTTGTCAAGAGCACAGAATTTGCTCAATTTATTTGGACTTTTTTTTTTTGTTTGTTGCTTTTTGCTGATTGCAGGGAGGTAATAAGCTCCTCAGGGCTGAAAGGAAATAATGGACTTTACCTACAAGGTTGGGAGCTGATTTTGAAAACATGCACATGGCTTAGCAGTTTGTCACTCATTTTTGAAAAAGGAACAGGTTTATTTGTGAACTTTTCCATAAAAACAAACAAAATGAGTGATATTAAATCCTCTCTCTTCATGAGAACTCAGTCTTCAGACACGTGCTTTAAAAAAACAGTTATTAACATAACAAACGGATATTTTTAGCTCACTTCCTGTTTTTACCTCGAAAGCAAACACAACTTCATTGAGATTATAACCGTAGTTTTATCTCCTGTGACTTCTATTTATACTTTTTAAGAAACTTATGTTGTTAAGAATCAAAGGGTTTTCTCAGCATATTTATAACATTTTTCTAGTATTTCCATGGGTTATGAATTTCATTATTTTGATGTAATATCCCAGGTGGAAAAGAGAAATCTTAATAGTTTATTCATAAATGATCACTTTGCATTCTCATGAGTTTGTTTGCTTTTTAAAATAGCAGTAGAGAAGTGTAAAAAGTAGAGACATCCTTAAAGACAAAAGAGATTTTAAGAAGACTTGCATGATACTTTTTTTATCTGCATTTTTCACGATGACTTTAAAAGTATAAAAGAGCTTCTTTAAATGTGACTCCAGCAGTTTGCACCAATGTTCAAAGAGACGTCACATAAACAATTAGCACTCAGAGATGTGACTCTTAGCTAGTAGCATAGTCTTATCTAGCGAGTGGTCCCATCGTAATTTTGACGACCTGTTTTTTTATTTATTTTTTTATGACGGCCTAAATCGTAAAGGACGGCATATAAAGTTGATGACAAAGCCGTCCTCGTTTTGTGTAATATCTAATTGCGCATTTTGATTTTGTGTAAGTAAAATAAAAGACGTACTACCGGAAACGACCTAGCTAATACCCTGGCTAGTATGGTGGCTGCATGGTGGAGCAGTGGTTACCACTGTTGCCTCGCAGCAAGAATCCTTGCAGCCTTTCTGCGCGCAGTTGCATGTTCTCTCCATGCATGCGTGGGTTTCCTCCGGGTACTCCGGTTTCCCCCACAGATCACAACATGCCTGATAGGTGTATATGTAAGTCGCTTTGGATAAAAGTGTCTAATAAAATAATGAACATACCACAGGAGGACATCTACTTTTAGTGTCTGCAACATTGACTGAGTTCTAGGTATTTGAGTGTTTACTCAGTCAGCTGTGGTCGTTATAAATTGGGTTGACTCATTTGTAGATGTTCATCCAATGGAGACTTTCTGTAAGTTCTGGAAAAAACTTTTGCTAACAGCCATGAACACATCCATGACAATAAATATATTTTAAGAACATTCAATTATAAGAGCAACACACAGCTACTAACACTACTTATACTGTAGATAGATGGACGGCAGGTTGAATACTTTATTAGTCTCTTGCTGGATTTTTTTATTTTTTAGATACAGCTACAGATTTGAGCAAAGTTACAACAAAGAGGGGTTTTTGGTATTATTTGTTAAATATGGCAGGAATGAGTTAGGTTCTGTCCTGCACCTTGAGGGGATCAGCCCCTCACTGAAGGTGCGTCTCTATAAAACTCCCGTAGTGTTTAGTGAGTAGGTGTTGTTAAGACTTGAGTTCAGTTTTGGAACAATTCTGTTACCTGCTAAATTGGATCCAGTTGAGTTTTTTGTATCCGGTTCAATCACATAAATAATAAATCTTAACACAGATATTTTTTCTTGGTGACACTCCAGCTCCTCCTGGGGATTCTCAAGTCAATCCCAGGCCAGAGAGGATAGATAATCCCTTCAGTGAGTGTTGAGTCTGCCTTAAAGCCGCACTCTGGAGGATTTCATCAAGAGAGCAGTTTTTGAATCTAGCGTCCAAAGGCTCCTCCTCAAAACATCTCGACACGCGCGTCCGGTCGCGTTTGCGCGCGTGCACGCGGCGCATATACGTTGCGGGCATGAGCTGTACAGCTCAATGTGTAGGGTTTAATCACTCACAGTTCACAATCTTATTCCAACAATACTACGAGGGTCTGATGAGCCCTCTCTGTCCCTGCTGCTTCTGATATTAGCTCTGTTAGCAGAGAGCTGCTGCTGGACTCTGAAGCTGAACTTGACTCGGCCCTGGATAAACTTTCTGACCAAAATAAACGCGTAACCCTGGCAAGCCTTGCCATTCTGTGAGGTGAAAGGTTTAAAAATAAAAATAAATCCGTCTTTAGCTGGAGAATGGGTAGGTTTTTAGTAGAAATGAGCCGTGAGGCTGAGACGCAAACAGAGAAACACACGGAGCGTCCTGTACGACAGCGCCCCCTACTGGTACAGGTTTGGTCGATGCGCGTGCATGTTGAGAGAATGCAGACATTTGAATTTCATTGGCTGAAAAATGTCGGCGGCAAGAAATAATGGAAAGGGGTCTCTAGGAGGAAGGAGGGTCTTCATCAGAATGACAGATGTTGTGGAACTCAACCCATAGATCATAGTTTAGACCTGAAATATCATTTAAAACATTTAGAAAACTTTGATACATAGAAAAATGCTCCAGAGAGCCGCTTTAAGGTCTAGTGGGATGTCTAGAAAACCTCCCAATCAGGTGCCTTGGATGAAAGCACTCCTTACCTTTATCTCTAAGGCTGATCCTGACCACTCTACAGAGATAATTCATTTCACATTTAGTTATTTAAGTCACGATTCATGTTTTTTGACCATATAAAAGGTTGGAATGCTTTGCCTTCCTCCTTCAACTCAACACACCAGATCAAGGTCCTTTTCACTGCAGACAAAGCCCCAATTCCTCTCATCTCATCCTGTCCTCATTCACAAACAAGACACCAAAATATATAAACTCCTCTACCCGAGGCAACAACTCACGTCCAACTCGTAGGGAGTGTGAACCTTTTTCCAGTTGAGAGCCATGGCCTCAGACTGGGAGGACCTTCATCCCAGTTCATACTTTAAAACAAGAAGAGTACCACCATCTGCAAAGAGCAGAGATGAGATCCAGAGGTTCCAGCTTTAACCACCTCTACACCATGAGATCCTGTCTATGAACACCAATAAGCTTTATATTCTTATTATACTTATACTTATATGTATGCTTTATGTTTGCTGGAGTGGTATAAAAATAACTGATGTTCTTCAAAGGCTTTTCAGCTGTAAACCTTTAGTTGCAGGTCTGCTGCTTTTCTGCAGATCTGTACGTTGCTTAGCATGGGGCGCCCGTCTGTTAAAGGTAGAAGGATTTTTCTGCTCCTTCTGAAAAAAAAAATAAGAAGAAAAGATGTGATTTTGGCAGCTTTTTTTAAAACATAAAACCCTGCTGCATCGACCCCAGACGACTCCGGAGTATTTCCTGTTGTGAGAACACATCTCTAACAAATCACCCGCTGAGAAGGAAATGTACAAATGGTAAAGCACTGGACCTAATCTCCACACATGCTCCTGTGTTCTGCTATCAGAAGGCTTTAGACTCAATATTTCTTTGCTGCTTTTTTCACTTATTCTGGCAAATTCTGAATGGAAAAACACCTGAGAAATATTCAAACAGGGAGTTAAAACTAATTGAGAACAAAAAAGAGCCCAACTCTGCCTCCTTCATTCTTCTTTTTGTTTTATGTATCGTAGGTAAAGCATTCAGAGGAAATGCTCAATCATTCTCTCTATAATCCATTTATTTCATTCATAACTTTTTATATTTTTCTATCTTAGATTAATCTGGTGGACTTTTATTCTGAAAGGTTTTCAGTCTTGGTAGTATACAAGAAAAGAGCCCACTTTTTTTTTTAAATGTCCTGAATCATGCAGGATGGAGCTTTGCAATCATTATTAGGAGCCTTTTGCTTGAGAGGAGTCAAATCAGATTTATGTGAAACGCTTTAGAGATAAAACCACCATGTTCTACATTTTGGCTTGAACGTATCCATTTATGTAATTAACTCGAGCTGCTCCTGTTAGCGATGCAGCGTAATAAGGTCCATGTGGGAATGAGGGAGGGGGGGGCAGGTGAACCTGTGGCCCTGGAGATGTTAAACACAGATGAATAGATGCCACGGCACACACACCGCCTAGTAAATCAGATAAAATGTGCAGAGGAACAGGACGCAAATGGGCCTGACAGTGAAAACTCGATACCACATAAATGGACAGGCCTCTCATGGATATTGGAAGCTGGTAACCTTTCCAATGTGGGCTCACCTTTTCTAATGCTCACACACTCGATGTTCATTTACAGGCTTTACCCTCTTCAGGGCCACCCCGGCCCTCAACACCTTTACATGTGAAGCTCAGCCATAATGGGCTGTTGGGATAAATGAATGTAGGACTTTTATAGCTTCAATAACATAGAAGCGAGGAGGATATATTATTTAGTCATTGCTAGTTTTCCTAGCTGATATAAATGTGATCATATCAGTAAAGGACTTTGATGTTGGAGCAGAGAGGTCAGAGAATCCTGGGCCATGGGGTTTATTACACCTGGAGAAGCAATAACCTCCTTAACTCCTCATACCCTTAAAGAATACCTCCTTAACTCCTCAAACCCTTAAGGAATACCTCCTTAACTCCTCATACCCTTAAGGAATACCTCCTTAACTCCTCATACCCTTAAAGAATAACTCCTTAACTCCTCATACCCTTAAAGAATACCTCCTTAACTTCTCATACCCATAAGGAATACCTCCTTAACTCCTCATGCCCTTAAGGAATACCTCTTTAACTCCTCATACCCTTAAAGAATACCTCCTTAACTTCTCATACCCTTAAGGAATAACCTCTTTAGCTCCTCATACCCTTAAAGAATACCTCCTTAACTCCTCATACCCTTAAGGAATACCTCCTTAACTCCTCATACCCTTAAAGAATACCTCCTTAACTCCTCATACCCTTAAAGAATACCTCCTTAACTCCTCATACCCTTAAGGAATAACCTCTTTAGCTCCTCATACCCTTAAATAATATTTCTTTAACTCCTCATACCCTTAAGGAAAACCTCCTTAACTTCTCATACCCTTAAGGAATAACCTCCTTAAATCCTCATACCCTTAAGGAATACCTCCTTAACTCCTCATACCCTTAAGGAATACCTCCTTAACTCCTCATACCCTTAAAGAATACCTCCTTAACTCCTCATACCCTTAAGGAATACCTCTTTAACTCCTCATACCCTTAAAGAATACCTCCTTAACTTCTCATACCCTTAAGGAATAACCTCTTTAGCTCCTCATACCCTTAAAGAATACTTCCTTAACTCCTCATACCCTTAAGGAAAACCTCCTTAACTTCTCATACCCTTAAGGAATAACCTCCTTAAGTCCTCATACCCTTAAGGAATAACCTCCTTAACTCCTCATACCCTTAGAGAATACCTCCTTAACTCCTCATACCCTTAGAGAATACCTCCTTAACTCCTCATACCCTTAAGGAATAACCTCTTTAGCTCCTCATACCCTTAAAGAATACTTCCTTAACTCCTCATACCCTTAAGGAATACCTCCTTAACTCCTCATACCCTTAGACAATACCTCCTTAACTCCTCATACTCTTAGACAGTACCTCCTTAACTCCTCATACACTTAAGGAATAACCTCCTTAACTCCTCATACCCTTAGGGAATAAGGAATAACCTCCCTGCGTCCTCATACCCTTAAATAATACCTCTGTAACTCCTCATACCCTTAAAAAATACCTCTGTAACTCCTCATACCCTTAAATAATACCTCCTTAATTCCTCATACCCTTAAGGAATAACCTCCTTAACTCCTCATACCCTTAAGGAATAACCTCCTTAACTCCTCATACCCTTAAGGAATAACCTCCTTATCTCCTCATACCCTTAGAGAATACCTCCTTAACTCCTCATACCCTTGGAGAATACCTCCTTAACTCCTCATACCCTTAAGGAATACCTCCTTAACTCCTCATACCCTTAGAGAATACCTCCTTAACTCCTCATACACTTAGAGAATACCTCCTTAACTCCTCATACCCTTAATGAATAACCTACTTAACTCCTCATACCCTTGATACCTCCTTAACTCCTCATATCCTTAATGAATAACCTACTTAACTCCTCATACCCTTGAAACCTCAGTAACTCCTCATACCCTTAATGAATAGCCTACTTAACTCCTCATACCCTTGATACCTCCTTAACTCCTCATATCCTTAAAGAATAACCTCCTTAACAACTTGTACCCTGTAGAGAATCACTTCTACAACAGTTTCAGCGCTTCAAGCCTTTAACAATGAATATTTTTCTGGTTCATTCTTTCACTATATTTGAAAATATGCTAGTTTATGTACTCCTGGAATGAATCCACAATGACTTCTCTTACAGGTAATGTTTGCTAAACATGCTTTTTTACATCATTATGACTAACAATGTTCTTAAATATAATGTAGTTTTTAACTCTCTCATACAGAAATTAGATTGACGAGCTAACTGCTAAGTGAATTATTGCTGTAGTGATTCTGATCTAAAAAATATCAGCATCAAATCCCTTGTAGGTAAAACCTCTGGAGCTACCTGGCACACCTTCTACAAAATATCCTAATCTCTCTGCTGAAAAAACAAACAAAACATAATGCCAAACTGAGAACAATGTAAAGGTTTTATGGGATCTGTTTGAACTTGTTGGCAACATTGAGGTGCCTTAACAGAGTTCACCGCTACGACAGTGAAAGTGAAACTTAAAGCGAGCAGCTCAGCTCAGAGTTTTAGTGAAAGAATTACAGCTTGAGGTCATGAGTATCCCTGCTATAGATGGTAGACGTATCACCAGTATGCAAAGGAGCGTAGTGGCAAAACGAACTGGTACGCACACAATATTTTTGTTGTTCATGAGCGCCCCTGAAAATAACTTAGAATATCCCAAATAAATACATACATGTACTAAAAAGCCGTACTCACTCAGGTTTATGCAGCTTGGAGTTTGCATGAAAATGAGGATCTGGTCAAATTTTTCACTGGCCTAATATTTGTGCATAAAGTGTATTTATTCAAACTGAGGTTGTTCAAATAGCTATCTACTTCCTTTAAAATACCCAGTGGTTTTAGCTGGTTTAGTTTAAAGTTTCTCTCTAAATTTACCAACACAAATGCTGTTAAGAAAGTTGTTCATTTTATAAATATTTTTATATTTATACGCAAAGCCATAAAACAAACTTCTTTTGATTTTCAGCATCTCTCTTTAGGGGTCACTGCACTGCAGTGAATCATCTGGCTCAGTCTAACCCTGTCCTCTAACACCAGTCAGTTTCATGTCCTCTTTCCTTGCATCCAAAAATCTACTCTTTGGTCTCCTGCCTGGCAGTTCCCACCTAAGCATCCTTGTTTTTTCACTATCCCTCCTCTACATGTCCAAACCATCTCAGCCTGGCCTCTCTGATCTGATCTAAACATCTAACGTGGTCTGTCCCTCTGATGGACTCATTCCTGATCCTGTCCATCTTTGTCTCCTAAAGAGAATCTCAGCATTTCATCTCTGCTACCTCCAGTTCTGCCTCCTGTTGTCTCCTCAGAGCCACAGTCTCTAGACTCAGTCTCACCACTGTCTTCTACACCTTCCTTTCTTTCTTACGGAAACTCTTTTATCACATATCACCCCTGACACTTATCTCCATCCATTCCAACCTGTGTGAACACGTTTCTTCAGAGCCATAAAACAAAGAAAACGTAGAAAAAGGCTTCAAGTTTGTATTAAACCCAACATGTTCCAGGTCCTATTTAGTTTTAAACACTAAGACTTCCTATCATGGCCGACACATTTGTGTTTATGTATTTAAATGCACCACTGATTACTTAAATAAGAGATCCCAGAATTCACTTGTGCTTTAAGAGTCTATTTGTACAGCATATCTCAGTTATATTTGAATTTTTATGACTTTTACAATAACAAATTGGTTTGAACCCCTTCACTGCTATGGTCTGATAATAAACCCATAATAAGTGGCTGTCTGAGAGGTAACTTGCCTCTAATTGCTCAGTGTTGTGGTCAGTTAAATAAGGTCTGGAAAAGGCGCACTTGGCACTTTTATGAAGTGGGAAAAGAAGACGGCACAAGGTGGAAAATGATGCTTTTCATGGTGTTTTTTATTTTATGAGCTCTATAACTTTCAGCGGAGATCCCCTTGCCCTGCCCTTATACTACGTCTATCCATTTCTTTGATTTAAATAATAAAACAGCCATGTTTTCCAAGTAGAGTGTTTGGGTCACTGTTCGCTGTCACAAAGGATTTCACTCCGGAGCGGAGGTAAAAATTGATTTTATCTTTCAGCAAAGTCACCTTGATTGAATCACAAGATGAGTTCAGGGTTTCTCTGGGAGTTACTGTATAGTCTCCTGCTCGCTTTGATGTGCTGTGTCAAGTGAGGTGTCGAGATAACAACAAGAAACTTCTAAAAAATCAGGAAAAACAAGATTTCCCCGACTTCAGGTGCACTGATACTTCAGGCGCTCAATTAAGCAGCAGGAAAATGAGACCTTCTCCCCGATGGCCGTTAATGTAGGAAAAGAAGTATCTTCTAAGTCATCTTATTTTAGGAACGCAAGCCTAATTAGCATATTCTCCTACTGCACAAGTCTTATTATAAATTGCAAGTTCATCCATTTTCATAGATTTAATGCAGCTTTTTCTACAGATTCGCCAAAGTCCAGTTGCTTCGTTCTTCGTCCTTCTGACTGCTGCGTAGCGGTAATTAACACCAGCGTTATATCTGGGGAGATACTGCGAGCCATGTCGGGGAAATTAGGCTGCAGAATAATGAGGGTTGAGGGACGTGTAGTGTTCAGCTGGTCTGCGGTGCGGTATTAAAATCAAAAGGTCTTTCACAGCTAATTGGAGAGGGGTTAAACAGCTTGGCTGCCTCACCCCTGTCCCAGGTCCTCCACCCAAAGCCGCCCCTAGGAGACGAAGCTCTCCCCTCCTACTGTAATGTTCATTTCCATACCAAAGTGTGAGGAGACTCACGGAGAATCTGTAATGTTTTGATGTACTCTATATGGGGGCCAATTTTAAACTAGAAGCAGTTACTTTTCCTACTTTCTAGGGACTGGATAGGCCACCCAGCTGGGTTGTTTTTTCACTTCAACTGGCCACAAGATACCCGCGGTATAAATCAATGCAATCTTCCTTCATTTTATCCAAATTAGCACAGCGTGAGGAGGAGCCACCCCCTCTCCTGCCTCTCCCTGGTTTCAGCGACGGCATCGGCAGCATGACTCTGTGTAATGAGCTCAGCCACGGTCAGCTGCTCAGAGGAGTACAGGAAATATACACACCCTCTCCTCAGCGGCTGGCCGAGTGCTGATCAGCTGGGTGATGCTACTGAGGATGGCTGCACAGCGGCTAATTACAAACCAGCTGCAGTGTTTATGTGTGTACTCAGAGAAAAGCCAACTTAATCTCCTTCTTTTCATTTGAAATCAGCACATATACAATAAACTTATAGGAGGCTATTTATTTAGAAAATGGGATTTGGGGCCACCGATCTTGATGGACAAGTAGATGTACAATATGTGTACAATTCTATTATCAGCTGCTATTAAAAGGTGAAAGGCAGATGATAATGTTTTTGCCTGTGTGTGTTTGTTAGCAAAATATCTCATGAAACTTGCAAAGTAAGGACTGGATCTACGTCTACAACTCACTAAGTTCTGGAGGGAACTCGATTAAAGATGGCCGCCACAGCTGATTAACATCAGTAAACGCAAAAATGGCTACAGTAAATGGATGAATGAGATATTCAAATAAAAACAATCACATTTGCAACACAAAACAACGGGCTGAAGTCGAAGCTTATAAACCATCAGTGATGTTTTTTGGTTCCTCCAGGACAAAAAATATGTTTAAAATAAACTTTATACAAAAGTTTTTTTAAACAATGTAAGAAAAAAAAATTTTTTTTTTAGCTGTTTTAAGCAGCGGAACCTATATTATAGAAAATATGGATAACGCACATCATCATAAAGACACAGCCACCACTTCCTGTCATGCTCTACACCTCCGCGTCTAAAGGCATACTCCACGAGAAGCAAGAACAAAATGACATCATCTTGTTCATGTCAATCATTTTCAAATGCAAAAAGTAGCATTGGCAGCAGCTAGCTGTAGCATGTCAAGTGCAGCCTGGGGAACTTACTGCAGAAGTATTAAATATTTTTGTTGGAATAATTATAAAATGTAAAAGTGATGTTGGTGTAAAGGTTTCAAAATAAACGCAAAAGAAATTTAGGGATAAGAGCTCATCTATTAATAAATAATTGCTGTTTCTTCAAACTGAGGTTGTTCAAAAACACTATTGTTTATAATCTGTCTACACACCACTACCTGTAAAAACACGATGAAAGTGATACACTAGTAAATATTTTTACAACATGTACAGTGTTTTTTCTGTATTATGAGATTACTAAAAGGTGACTTTAGTAGAATTCTTGTTTTTAATATCATGTAAATGGGTTGTTTTGTCAGTACTCCATTCGCTCTGTTAACAGCAGCTGAGGTAGTGGATTTATCTGTCTTAAAAAATCATCTTTAAAAACGATTAGCGCCAGTCGTCAGTCATAGAGGACAAAAAGTAGCATAACTTTTTTTTAATGGCATTTTAAATATGAAATATATAGTGAGTACTACTTGTGTAACAGATACTGTGTACAGTAAAACAGATACTAAACACAACCTCTGATGAGCAAAAACACATCACATATAAAACCATATCTATCATGCAGAAACAATATGTGAAAAACAAGATTCGCTCCTACTGCTTCTATAGGAGGTGAAGGGTAATTACTTTTAAGAATCTTTTAAATACATAATAACTTCACATGTTTGTTCTTTGCTTAATTAGGTGTTGTGCCATTTTCCTTCTGCTGTTATTTCGTTTTTATTTTTTTGTTTTCTTTGCATTTGTGTTGGCGAGGAAATCTGCCGTCGCCGTCTGTCATTAACAGATGCCACAAAAGGTTCTGACAGATAAAAGAAGCAAATTAATTCAAGACCTGTAATAGAATTTGAAGTGCTTCCATCTTAGTAGGAGTGGGCTGCATTCTTGGAATCTGATTAATTCATTGAAAATGTGTCCAGAAGTGAAAAATTAAGAAAAAAAATCATCTCAAATAACTTTGTTTTTCTCACCCATTCATCCTCCTAAAGCACACACACATACAAATGGCTCAATATTTATTAAGATTTAACAATAAAGATGGATTTTTACATGCTTTAATGTTTGTTATTTTAATCCATAAACATAATGGAAAGTGTTTTTTTTTCTTTCTCCTCTTTTACATCAAAATTACTGTGTGAATCCTCATAACCAGATTCCACAAAAGCATTAGTGCAAGCTAAAATGTCCTTTTAATGTACCAATTCATCAAGTCACTTTACTCAAAATGTCACAAGACTCCATTATAACAGTCTATCTCCACTTAGACTTCGTCCTCCGGTTTCTTTATTGTGCTTCCCAATTAAGTTCCCCATCCGAGCAATACGGTTATACCGGACAGAGGTCACTGCTTTGTTAAGAGGCTGTGCTGCGCCGCTCTGTTAAATCAAGTTTCCATGAAGTGTTTTAAGAAAAGGCCAGTGGTTACAAAAACACATAAAGTAAAGAGATGATTTCACATGGAATCAAACAAGGACTTACTAAACAACCGTGTGTCTACGGTAGTTCACTACAACCGGAGCGACCACAACAAATCACAGCTATTATTCAAGGTGGTCATTTCATCGAGATTGAACCCCTTTTTTTATTTCAAAAGGAAATAAATGGAAAAGTTTCATGAAAAGAGCTGCATTTTTTTTAAAAAAAGACTAAAATTGACCCTTTTTTAATCGGGTGAAGTCTAAATCTGCTCTTTCATTCTTTTCGTATTTATTGTCTGTTTAGAGGCTAGAAAGTTTCTTGTACTTTAATCTGTTTCTGAAAGGCCCATAGAAATCTGGTTTAAAAAAACTCCTTGAGCCATTGGGTTTTCTTCTCTTGTAGTGTGACAAAAAATTAGGTTTTAAAGTGTCAGGGTTTTTAATCAGTTTAATTAACTAATTAAACAACGTACAAAAGGAATACTGTTAATTCACGCAGATTCAGTTAGACATCGTGATTTAGATCTACGTTTTTCACAATACAGATATTTTACAATTATATTATTTATCATGATGATCCCAATGATAGTGATATACAGTTATACATCATAACAGAGGTACATCATTGTGATCATATTGAAACAGATGAACTTTAACCAGTATCTCACTAGGATGCAACTGTTGCAGTGTTTTAACAAAGACTATAATGAAAATATTTCATTAACACACCTTTTTTTCATGATGATAACGAGACGCTGATTAGCTAAACGTGGCTCTTTGATGACTAGAACAAGATGAGATGTGACGAGACAAAAATGTTAGAGTGTGGAGTTGTGGAACAGTTTTTGAGTGAACTCCTTTTGATGTTGCATGAAACTCGTCCACTTCTAAGCATCCTTTTATTGTGGCGGGGTTGAACCCTTCCATTTAGTTCCGGGGCAATCACTGTGTCTGTGGCGGCGAGCTGTCTCGACAAATGATTTATTCAAAGAATACTCTTGACAGCTTGTGACAACCCTGCTGATTGATTCTATATTGTCCTTATTTAATCAACTCCACTTGTTTGTTTCGTTTGTTTTACTAAAACTACAGTGCTACGTTCTTCACACATCTAAACCGCTGATAAGCTAATGCTAGGCTAATGAGCTTTATGTCCTGGTTTGTGATTTTATTCATTAAACAGAGCCATGTCTTTGTTATTGTTATGGCCGAACGTTAGAGCAGTACTTATAGTGTTGATTAAATACTTTGGTTATTGTAGTTTCAACATTTTAGATGTTTTTTGTTACTTTTCCTGTTTAATGCACAACTGTCTATGGTACTTTTGAATTGATTGGATGATGTGAGTGATTCTAATTTTCAAATTATTGACCTAAATTACTTTGTTAAAGGATTTATATGTTTTTTAAATTTTATTAAAATTGACTAAAACTATACTAAAATTTTGAGTTTTTGTTGACTAAAACTGGATTTAACTATCACATTTAGACATGATTAAAATGTTACTAAAGTTAATCAGCATTTTTGTCCCAAAGACTAAGACTTATATGAAAGTGGCTGCCAAAAACAACACTGAACTGTTGGTGAAAAATTGTGAACCTAATTCCCGAGGAAGTTCCTGAAATGTTCGTGCATGGTTCTCAATTGCCTCACGTGAGTCACAGGGCCTCTTATTTGTGTTTATTGAATCTTAAAAATGGTAAAACATTTGTGTAAATTTTTCTTTTCCAAACAATTGAGTTATGGGTGTCTAGAACCCGTCTCAAGTTAAGACAGTATCTCTCTGAGCTGAGACTTTTGGTAACTAGTTTTGAGACACAAAATTAAGAGGAGTGTTTTAAATTTTCATTCGGAATCACTGATTTTGTCAGAACTACCGTTAGGCCTACTATGCATATTTTCTTCTCACAATTTAGACATGAATTCTATTGATTTGTTCATAATTCATCTTAATTTCATCCATAATTTTATTCAGAATGTCAGATTCTCTTGTTTTGTCACAACCTCATATGTTGCCATTGCCAATCCCTCCCAAACTCGTCTCATAATTCTTGCATCTTCTCACACTCAAAAAAAAATTTAAATAAAAAAAATTGAGAAATGTTAGAAACATTTGTGAAAAGCCAACTTTTTAGGACATTTGTTTTAGAATAGTTTAAACCTAGAGTAGTTTAAAATTCTAGCAAAACAGGAGCGAGTTCCTAGCCTGGTAAACCAGACTATATACTGTATGTGGATAGTCTGGCCATGGTCCACTGAAAAGACTCATTCATAGGGGCGGGATCAACGGTTGTCAATCAAACTGTCTTCACATGCTATTGGATAGCGCTAGAGCCGTTTAGCAACAACAGGAACCAGCTGGTAGATTTACTGTGACCCGTCGGCAAAGCGGCCAATAAATCATCTTTCAAAATAAAAGACTTAAGTTTCTCTATCTGGCGCATATATACATCACAATATATACTGTTATTGCAGATGCTTATAATTGAACTGCCATATTGATTTTGGCCATATCGCACAGCCCTACTTCAGATATATTGTTCTTTAGCTTTCCTCCACACTGGTAGAGGTTTAGTGGATATAATTAGATGTAAATGTCAACATCTGTATAGCACTTTTCTAAGTCCCAGACTACAAAGCTCTTTACATTATTCAGTTATTCACACACTGATGATGACAGTAAGCTACATTGTAGCCACAGAAGCGAAACTTGAACTGCTTCAGTGTCTTCAGCCAACAATAAGATATAAAATTAGACATCAGCATAACAACAGTGCTCATTTTCACAGGAAAAAGGACTATTTAAAGCCCATACGCTGAAAATGAGGTTGCTTTCTATAGTTCAGCTTTCATGCCCAATTCCACTGTTTTCTTAAAGAAGAAACACTCATGCACATAAAAAAAAAATTCAATTCAGCAAGGGCTGAAATGCCAGACAAAACAAAGGAAACTACAGCAGCACAATGGACAGAATTTGACTGAGCATGAACAAGCAGAACAGAAAAGTAGGGAACACTGACAAGGACCTGGCAGAGAACGAAACCTTAAAGCATACAGTATAAACCAAGGGGGTGATTAACTGAGACTGGGCAAGTGTGGGGATTAGGAAACAAGAAGACAGAAACATAAGAACAAATAAAAATCAAACCTAAACCCGCAGATCAACACCATTTGTGCATCTGTTAGAATAATAAATGTCTTAACTATCACAGTAGAGCTAAAAGTCTATCACATCCAGCTCCATCTGTATCCCACTTAATTTAATGAGTGGTTCAACCCTCAGGCCCTTTTTCAGGACCATTCTTCATGTGACAGCTCAGCCCTGGTATGTTATATAGGTAACACCCATAGTCACCCATCTAATTATAATTGGATAATCATATTATCCCTTTAGGGCAAGGAAAACAGTTAAAAGGTCTTTAAAATATTTTAAAACCAGAGTGAGAAATCATTTATCAAGAATACTCATTAAGGGAATGAGAAGAGAAAACTCTTATCTACAGACTTGTTGTGAAGAACCAGGCTCATAAAGTAACTGAGTGTAAATAAATACTAGCAGAAGTGTGAAATCTTAAATCTGCCCATATAAATGAACACTAATCCTTTATGAACTGCATGCTGAATGCATTTCTTAAAATATAGCAATCGGATATCTTAGTCTGGGAAAACAAATGTAATATTCATACCATGTGATTTAGTTTGAGGACTTTATCTGTGGGTTTCCTCTGGGTACTCCGGTTTCCTCCCACAGTCCAAAGACATGACTGTCAGGCTAATTGGGCTGGTAAATTGTCCTTAGGTGTGAGTGGGTGCGTGGTTGTTTGTCTCGTTCGTCTCTGTGTGGCCCTGCGATGGACTGGCGACCCGTCCAGGGTGTCCCCCGCCTCTCGCCCCTTGACCGCTGGAGATAGGCACCAGCTCCCCCCGCGACCCTCTGTGGAGGAATAAGCGGCTACAGAAAATGGATGGATGGATGGATGGATGGACTTTATCTGTGATTGATTGATGTGAAAGAGGTGATTGATGATTGTTTGGAGCTCTTCCCAGAAAAGCAGATCATTAATAATCTGACACACAGACAAACTTCACTTTATGCAAATCAAATGTATTACTATTCTAAACATTACACCAATAATAATCAAAATGTGAAGAAATGAAGGTGATGACTAATGGATTCTTGGGAGAAAAATAACAGTTTCTTGAAAAACCAAATGTTAAGGCTTGGGGTTGTAATAAAGTAAACCAGGCTCTATTTCATTTGTCCTATAAATCTGGCATCAGTTCTGCAGTAGCACAGGTGAATACTTCACCAGATCTTTTTGGATCGGGGCGGCCTTGAAGATGTCGGATCTCAAAAGCCTCAGGAAGGTTTTTCCCGACAACCATTGAAGTGGACTTGATGGAGCTTCTGGTGACTGGGTCACTTAGCTTGGCTGGACTCGTCTAAGGCTATGTTCACACTGCAGGTCTTAATGCTCAATTCTGATTTTGTTGATCAAATCCGATTTTTTTTTGTCTGGTTGTTCACACTCCAACTGAAATGTGACGGCAAACAGTCTCCAGTGTGAACGAATCACGGCCCCAAAGCGGCCCGCATGCGCAGACGATGACAAGACGTCACACATAACGCGCTCTGTTTGCGGAAGTAAAATGGCTTTGGCAATAGACGTGAACATGGCCCGATTACGGTAAGATATCTTTAAGGCTGAAATACACCGGAGACGTCAGCGCTGCGCCATGTCGCGCTTGCGCCATGTCGCGCTTGCGCCATGTCGCGCTTGCGCCATGTCGCGCTTGCGCCATGTCGCGCTTGCGCCATGTCGCGCTTGCGCCGTCATTTTGATTAAAAACCATTTTAGTCCGTTAGATCACTCATCACACGGGGACCGCCACAGCGCGTCCCAGAAACGCGAGTCCACGCCACGGCGCTAAGTTCACTTGAACAGAATTGTCACGTAATATATTACTAATCAAGTCCAAAACCTCACTGTCTGTTCACCGACTGCCTCCGTCTCCAGTATCAGCTCTACGTGTTGGAGCGTTTCCCTCCGTCGGCTCAGAGTAGCGGTCTGTCTCCTGTCAGTCACGTACGAGGCGGGTTCAATGCGACATGTCTGTTCAGACTGGAGTCGCTTTCAAATACATCAGATACGTATCTGATTCAGTACCACATATGAAAGTGACCTGGGCCGGATTTGAAAAAATCGGATCTGTGCCGTTCAGACTGTCTTTAAAAAAATATCAGATATGGGTCGCATGAGGGAAAAAAAAATCGGATTTGAAGCGCATTTGGCTGCAGTGTGAACGTAGCCTAAGATATCCATCGTGGTAAAGGTCTCACTCTGATTCCAGTTCAGGAGGAGTTGAGGTCCAATTCGATAAAAACAGAGATCAAATAAATCAAAATCAAAATAATTACTTTGTTTTAGATTCTAAATAAAACTTTTGTTATGAAAAAGGTGATAAGAGTTCCTTAATTTAAACTAATGTTGTTAACTAGGTCATTTTTCTTTCATCCTAAGAAGAGGTTAGGATCTCTTCGTCTTGTAGAGGTTTGAACTGAGCTGGACGTTGGCTCATATCCAAAATAAACTCAGAACAAATGTATCTGACATGAAAGACGAGACTACAAGTCTTATATACTAAATCGGTTCAGTCTGGAGAACTTTCACAGCTTTCCCTGATCTCAACTATAGCTTGAGCCCAGAAAAAAGGTGAGATATGTGGATTTATCAGAGCTGCTAAGCGTTTGCTTCAGTTTACCTTCATCTACATTTCATTTTCATTTTTTTTATATTTAGAGGCAATTTAAAATGTATACATTTGAATTTTTTATTGATTTTATTTTTTACAGTTTTGATGTCCTTTTTTTTTTTTTTAAATAATCGGTGTCACTTTCATGAGAAAAAAAGATGAAAATAACTTTTTATTGTTCCTTTGTAAATGTAATCTTGTTTTAAAACCCCTAATCATTAAATCATAGTCATTCTGACACCTAAATAAAATATTCTGATGAAAAAATTAAACTTTTGAATAAATATTTAGACACAAGACATCTTAAGAACATGGGAATGTTATGTTCTCTTTTTTTTTTTTTTTTAGGTCAACCCTCAACTTTTATTTCTAAAGCCCCATAAAACAAGTTAAACTCTGTTTCTCCAAACTGAGGTTGTTCAAATAACCTTTCCTCAGAACCCCTTTTTCAAAATATTGCAAATATTTTTTCTATACCTCACAACCCATCTCCTATTTATCGTTTCCTTCAGAATAAAAAGCTCCTGACAGGTTGGCTCGGTGCACAAGAGTCGAGTAAAATCACTCCTGAAGGCAACATGAGTTTATTTGAACTGCTAGTAATTTAGTGTATGGTCGACATTAGATTACTCTTTTCATAAATCCATTATATTAGAGCAAGAACTGGGAAAAAAATAATAAAACAAGAGCTGCATCTGCAGCAACTCAAATCTGCATTCAGTCTCAATAATGAAATTTGAAAGAAAGCCCTTGAGAGATTAGGGATTCCCCTTTGCCAGCAGATGTTTGTAAAATGAAAGAGTTTCAAAGCGAGTAGGCCAGAGGAGGTGGGTAGGCAGGGCATGGAAACAGCCAAAGTGTAATCTTGAGATGGAAGGAAAACGTTTGAGTGTTTGTGTTGTTGTTTTTTTTCCCAGCGTTTGCGCAGTGGGCGTGAGAGGACGACGGAGTGGGCTGATTTCTACATTGTAAATGTATTAGAGTGCAATCCCCGAGCAGAGGAGTGCTGCATCAGGATCAGGACTTAAACAATGTTGCCTTGTCTTTATCTTACTGCCACACTCTCTGACAGCCCTGCAGGAATCGACTCTTGTCTCTTATTCCCAAAAGCCTAAATCACAAACAGCTCCCACTCATTCAAGTGCAACTGCATTACTGCTTGAAATACGCTGCTCCAGCTGACGCGTGACTCTTACATGTCTCGTGTGTCACTTCTGCATCATAATTTACTTTATTTAGACGTGTTTTCTTTGCAGTAAAACCTTTTGTAAAGTTATTTTTATGGCAATTGACCGCAAACCTCGACCTTGACCGATGATAAAGCATCAAACCACGCTCAAACCCGGGACAGAAATTGCCTCAAGATGGGAGATGCAATCTTCGATTCGCCCGCTGTACAAATTCGACAAAAAGAACACTTGTTAAAGACCTCCACTTTATTGGGCCGGAGCTGTCACATCTGATTAAGCTCACTGAAACCGAGTGGGCGACCCAGGGACAGCAAGGAGACCAAGAGATTGGTTGGCGCCAAACTTCCTTGACACCAAAAAGCACCTTTCACTCTGTTTCCACGAGATAATGATCCTAAGGTACGTGACTGACCCAATTTATCACAGCAAAATACAGCTACAATTACAATATCAGAGCTTTTTAAAATCCAGTCCAAATGACAGACTTTACCGGCTGCCACGTTTTTATTGGGGCGCCTTTGAGTTTACTGATCCCTACAAAGCCACATCGAGGAAGAGAAGCCTTCCCAGAAATGAACACATTATTGTGCGCTGACAGATGAGTCTTAATTGTTACCTCTGGCAAATGGGACTTCACACAACCGAACAAAAGCTCCTCTCCCGGCGCCCCGTTTGATGCAATGTGACGATGACCTTGCTGCGGCGCGTCCCTCTGCAGGATCCACAGGAGTTTATCTTGACAGACTCCCAAAGACTGTCTCTCAGGTGTCGCACTGATAGACCAATTCATTTAACTCTGTCACGATCCGAGGCTTTAGAAGCTGCTGCTTGATGAATCCCTATTGTTCTTCTGGCTGTTTGTGCTCCTTTAGCTGTATTACTGTCTTTAGAGTATTGCCACGTTAAAAAATGGGCCTATTTTAGTCAGGATTGTCGTAGGATTCCACGGTAACAATATTTTATACACCACTACTTTGATAGGATGGATAGCTTTAGAGTTTGAGGATATCCAAATGCACGATTGATGTAAAATCATGTTTTTTAAATCAAATTAATTTGATGTCATTCTGCAAAACCATTGGTTTTGATTGGTTGATTTCTACAGCTTTAAATAAATGAAATCATCATTTGAAAACTGTATTTTATTTTTACTCAGCTCATCAGTGTCTGATTATAGACATTTGGTTGCTGATCTGAAACATTTAAATATAAAAGCAAAAAATCTGTAAGGGTGCAAATACTTTTTCTCAACTTTGTGGGTCATCTGTCTTAGTGGGTCCCAAACTTTTGAGCGTCTGACCCTCAATATTAAAACAAAGAACTGAAACCAGAAAAAATGCTAGTAAAAGTACACAAACTTAATATAAAAAACTAGATAATTAAAACACAAACGGCTTGGTTTTGCACTTATATCTATTTTAAGCTATTAGTTAGAGCTTTTATTTTGAAAACATATCCTGCCATAATTGCCCTCCTAACAGGCCCCCTAAAATGCCAAAAACACCAGAAAAATACACAGCCTAATGCAATTAGATGCTCTTCTAGATATGGATGTATGATGGAGATACGGATGTATGGACTGGAAAATCAACCAATCCTTATCTCAGCTCAGATTTGATAAGGATAGAACCCAAAATAACTTTTCTGGACACGTTGTCTGCGTGACCTGAACATCCCAGCATTAAAAGGCTGTAACTCCTGAATGCTTCAACCTGCAGTCATTAGTGAACGCTCTAATGTCATACTTGGAGGTATCCTCCTCTGCTCCCAGATTCACTGTCAGCATGATTTAGATTCTGTAGGCAGCCATAAAGTCACTGAAATACTTATTTCTCTGTTGTGCATTATAAGTTCCATATTTTTCATATATATAGCAAAACAAAAATACACTATGACTCACAAAATATTTACAATTTCTGTATCCAGTTCTTTACATATTAGTTTCATTGAGCCCATAGTCTCCTCCTGGACCAAACACCAGGGCTGATCACACATGGACCACCTGGATGTTGCCTTTGTGGAATTTCCAGTATTTCAGTTTTACCATCACAGACCAGCCGGGTTCTGGCTCGGCTCAGATAAGGAGCTGCTGCTGGACTCTTCCAGCTCTGAATCTATAAAACAAGAACATGTCAGGTTTTCATTCACACTGGTCTGGATTCAGTTCTTTCCACACACATCATCAGAGAGTGAAGCCCCTCCTCCCAAATAATAATAATAATAATGCATCAGTTTTATATAGCGCTTTTCTAGGTCACTCAAAGACGCTTTACAGAGTTGCATTATTCATTCACACAGTCATTCTCACCATCAACCAAACAACCTCAAGACCCAGACTTTGTGATTTGCAGTGTTGCCAGTAACGCGCTACTTTGTAACGCGTTACTCTAAAATTACGTCATTTTTCAATAACGAGTAATCTAACGCGTTACTATTTCCAATCCAGTAATCTGATTAAAGTTATTTTTTTCGAGCCACTGTGCGTTACTTTGCGTTACTATCTTTGTCCATTTCCTTAAAATATTTATTTTTTTCCTGCATTTCTGTGAGCTGCGTTGTGTCAAGTTCCCAGCATGAGGTGGAGTCACGTTTTCAACACGAGCACAGCTGCGGAGTCGCTCCAGCTGGAGGAGGAGTCACTGACCTGTGATAAAGTAGCCTATTTACCTGAATATCCGGGTATTATTTTTGTAAACTCCTCTGATACAACAGCTTTGTTTTATCTTCGGGGTCTAGACTTTGTTAAGGAGTGTGAGACTGAGAACAAACGGAGAACCGACGAGCAGGAACAGCTGACTGTCTGTCTGACAGCCGAGCAGACTAGCAGCCTGAATGCAGCCGAAGCTCCAAAGCAGCACCAGCAACTAAAGAGACGTTTTGATGGCGCATCCTTCAGACAAACGCAGCAGTCGGAAAACAAAGCAGCAGCAGAAACAAGAGCTGATTTTAGCTCCTCGTGGTCCTAAAACCCTCCGGTTTAAAGGAACTAACAGGTGAGTCTAAAGAACAGCTGATGACAGGAGCTAGATTATTAATTTTAGTCATAGTTGTGAATTTTACTTTACTTTAAATTCAATTTTTTTTATTTGTTAAAATAATTAAATAAATCTTTATAAAAGATGAGATTTAGTTGTCAAACAAAACTTTTTCCAAAAAGTATATTTAGAAAAGAGGGTCAGGTAGGGTTAGGGTTGACCTGGATTTCAGGTAAATCCTGTAAAAACCAGCTGCAGCAACACAAACAACTATGGAGGAGAGAGATGATCGTTTTCTATCTGGAATAAATACAGTCAGGATTTAGAGTTAGTGTCAGATAAAGATGATAACATTAAGGTTTGTTCTAATGTTCATTCAAATGTTCTGATGCTAATAAAACATGTTAAAAGTAATTTAATAGTTACAGTAATAAACAAGTTATTTTATAAAAGGTAGTTTTGCCATAAAAGTGTTAAATGTCAGGTCAAGAAAGACTCTTTAATTTATATTTCATAAAACCAAGTATTTTTTTCAGGAAATAGTTTGGAAGTTCAACTTTAATATCAGGAGATCCATTTTGTTGACTTGCTGTTAAAATTCACTTCTGTGTTTTAGTCAAACTGGAGGTTATTTTAATGTCGAGGCAGGAGGAGGAGTCATCGGCAGCTGAATGTCACTAATAAAGTAACTAAAAAAGTAACTAGTAATCTAACTTAGTTACATTTAAAGTCAAGTAGTCTGTAAAGTAACTAAGTTACTTTTTAAGGGAGTAATCAGTAATCAGTAGTCGGATTACTTTTTCAAAGTAACTGTGGCAACACTGGTGATTTGTGATCCACAGTGGTGTTCACACCCAACTTTGGGAACCATGGATCAAATTTTTAGATTTGTTCTTTATTACAAAGTTAGGGTTAGTCAGTCAGTTGCAAAAATTGATTTCTAAGAAAGTAAAATAGCCTTGTTTTGAGACATTTTGACTTATTTTTGTCTAAAAAGAAAATATATTCTTACAGCCCATACTTGAAATAGGCCAAATCTTCTTAAATATGGTCAACATTTCAAGATTTGAGCAAAAACATTTGCCAATGGGGTAAGCAAAATTTGCTTGTCTAGATTCCTTAAAAAATTGCAAAATTTTCTGCATTTAGAACAATTCGCTAGTTTTAAGGAATCTAGACAAGCAAATTTTGCTTACCCCATTGGCAGATTTCTTTGCTCAAATCTAGAAAATTTGACCATATTTAAGAAGATTTGGCCTATTTCAAGTAGGGTTGTAAGAATATATTTTCTTTTTAGACAAAAATAAGACAAAATGTCTAAAAACAAGGCTGTTTTACTTTCTTAGAAATCAGTTTTTGCAGTACAGTCTGCCTCTGTACAACTTTTTAAGGCTTTTTTTCTAACTACCTTTGATACAGTTGGTTTTTATCTACATGTTATCTAATGTGTGTTTGCTAAGGCCTATTTTCAGTTTTTAATCATTAAGAATAATAATAAATAAATTTGAATCCTTGTAAATTTTTGCAGAATCCAAGCAGACACCATTTGTAAACCTATTTCAGACACTAATGATTAACCATGAAATTTAGCACAGGAAAAAGTAGACTTTGTATTGTTGACTTTATATCTCTTTTGGCTCAAAACTCAAAGTTTCGAAACATTTTCTGTTGTAAAATCACTTAAAGGGACAAGAGGGAAGATTTTAAATAAAAATGATCATGCATGCTCAGTTTTAAAGGAACAAGAGGGAATATTTTAAATAAAACTAATCATGCATGCTCAGTTTTAAGTGATGAAGCATTTTAAATCAAAAAGAATGAGGCCACCCATGTATCATTCCATATTCTTGAACAGGCTGAGAGCTGTAAAATGTTCTGCAGTTCGGGAACGAATTTCCCACGCTGTCCTACGGATGTGACGTCAACTGACGCTGTTTGCACGTCCTGGGGGGCTAAAAAAAGTAATAATAAATGTATATCCAGTAGGTGGCAGTATTGCATCGTTGTTGTGTTGCTGGTCAATGGTGGACTTCCTTCGTCTGAATCTGTGGTTTTTCTCATAAAACTGGTGTTATCTTGACAGCGTTTATGGAGCTGAATACCTCTGATGGATTATAGCAGTGGTTCCCAAAGTTGGGGTCGTGACCCCACTGTGGGTCCTGAAACAACAAATGGCGGTCCTGGGATGTTCTCCAGAAATAAAAGTGAATTTAAATCCTTGCTAATACCATTTGTCCTTACAAACTGTTACAAACAGTTGAATAACCATGGTATAATTGTTGTAGATGTTTGTGTTGTCATTTTATCCTTGTTTAATTAGTTTATTAGCGGTATTTGTATATTTGCCAGTGATGGTTGGGGTCATGAGTCTCTGCCACTGTTATTTTGTGGGTCAGAAGCCAAAAAGTTTGGGAACCACTGGATTATAGGGTTTCACAGAGCTAAAGGTGCTGTTATAGGCGACCGCACAGCAATCTGTCGATGTTTATGGGTCTCGGGACGATAGGCCTCAAATCCCCGACTGTTTCCTGGACCTCAGTCTGCTTACAGTGCATCAAAGGCGGTGTGCAGCGCACACTCCTCCGGGTGCTCCGGAGCTCCACTCCGTGATGCGAACTTGAGAAATCTAGGGTGATAGAGCCGGCGGGCCAAGATTCTATCACCCTAGATTTCTCAAATTTACCTCCGGGAGTCAGAGAACACCGACTGATTAAAGCTTTTAGCAATACAGGCAGCTGGGAAGGACTGGAACATTCCGGCTAGCGAAATTAGTTCTGTTAGATCGGCTCCTGCCTCTCTCTGTGTGTGTGTGTGTGTGTGTGTGTGTGTGTGTGTGTGTGTGTGTGTGTGTGTGTGCGCACGTGTGTGAGTGTGTGTCGCGGGGCATTGTTTTACTATATTTCCTTTTGTATTAATAAAATGTATTTTTATTTATGGAATCATGTCTCCGTCTGCCTTTGGTTGAACCCTTATGAGATAGTGAGAAGTTTGTGCGCGCTCCCGTTCAAGACTGTAGTTATTCGCAGCGCCAGGCGCGGCGCTCATGAGGTTCGTTTTTCAAATCTTCCCTCTTCTCCCTTTAAGATGTACTATAATAAATTATTGTTGGGAAAAGTGTGACTGGTCCAACTGAAGAGGCTAACGTTTCTGTTCAGCTGCAACAGTTTTCCAACTATTAAATTAATAAATATCGCAATCTAACATATTATAGTATCGTGATATATCGCAATATATTGTATTTTTGCCCTTGTATCGTGGTGCATATCATATTGACAGATTCTTGCCAATACACACCCCGTTCTTAATAGAAACAATTAGGAAATGGACAATGATGTGTGTCTGTGTGTGTGTATGTCTTTGTGTGTGTGTGTATTTTTTAAAAACACCACCTTTTAAATAGTTTTTTTTTAAAAGTAAAACCATTAAACCATCATAAGAAAACCTTTTAAGAAACTTACTAACAAACAATCTTGGGCTAAATACAGTGAAGTACAATCACATTTAAATGAAAGGTATTTGTACACAATAGATTCTTGCTGATGAGTTACACCATGATGTTTTCAGCTCTAATTACAAATGTGAGAAGGGAACGTGGTTTATAAAGAGATAAAACAGATTTATACGCGTCCCTCTTTTTTTAGCTGACCTCGGGGGAAATCTGTCATTTCTTACCAGGTGCTGTAACTTTTTCACAGTGACATTGCTCTTCCCTTTTTATGTTAACTGCCCACTTGGGGTTTTTGGAACTTTGAGTCCAAGCAGTAAAACTGAAAAATAAAAGTAATAAAACACAAATATGACATTCCAGCTTATCCAAATACATAAAATGAAAAGATATCAGAACTTTACTCGAGGAAAATCACGAAAGAGCAAATTATTAGGCTGTAGTTTATAAACCGGAACTCTGTTTTTGTGTGTCTAATCACCA
Organism: Callopanchax toddi; assembly: GCA_006937965.1. Lineage (NCBI taxonomy): Eukaryota > Metazoa > Chordata > Actinopteri > Cyprinodontiformes > Nothobranchiidae > Callopanchax > Callopanchax toddi. Next base: position 3,876,705 of record SSNR01000004.1, read on the forward strand.
GTTTGAAGAGTAAAAAGAGAACAGAATGCCTCTAATAATGTCCTCAATGTTAAAAAAACAAAACAAACGCCAGTCAAAACCCTACACACACATCAAGGTCAACAGCCAGATTTGATTGTACAGCACGATGAACGGTGCACTCAGAGAGGACTAACACAAAATGCTTCAGGTTTTGGTATCCTTGATGCTCCAAACTGAGAATACCAAATACCTTTGATTTACTGAGAGGTGTTTATGATTCATGTCCACAATGTTTGAATTTAACTCTCTTTTGTCCATTTATATAAAAACTGGTTTTGATTTATTGCTTAGATTTCACTTGTGTTTAAAGGTTTTATAAATAAAGTTCTAAACAAAGAAAAGAAAAGAAAAATCTTAAGGTCCACACTACTCTAAATGTGGAAGAACAAATCTGCTTCTTGTGTGCAAATAGTGCACATTATTTAGTTTTATTTTAAAGACCTGTACTGCTCTGTGGCTCTTTTCACACTAGGCTGCACAGTAAGAAAAAAATAATCTTATTTTTCCCATACCATTCCAATTTCTAAATTTCCAAAAGCTCTATCTCTTTAACAGGATTAGTACATTTACTGTACATGTTTTCTCCCCTCTAGAAAATCTAAATGTGCCAATTTGATTACTTTTATTGTTGTGTTGATATATAATTGTACAATAAAATATAATAGAAACGTGTGTGATTATTATCTTAACTTTAGGCAACAAACAGTTCAGCTTTAAAACATTTTTCACGTGAGAAGGGTTAAATAATTTGTCCACATGTTTGTTTCTTAGAAAAAATATTTTTAAATACCACATGACAGCAATGCAAATACAGTGCACAATAGCTACGTTCATATTACACGAGTACTGGTTAGTTTTTGGTTATACACATGATCCCTCCCCCAATAGTTCAATTTCAATTTTTTTCAATTCAATAAGTTTATTTTACTCAAAAAAAATTTCAATATACAAACGTCAAATCAAAATACAAAAACACCAACCAGAATACAAATCATTTGAGTGAAAAAGGGGGAGGAAGAAGAAAAAAATCTTATATGACCTACCCCCTTGAACTAAAGGCAAAATAAATGACAAAATGGCCGTATACACAAAAAGTAAACAGCTTTCTTTTCTTCACAAACGATATCAGAACTAAAACATATCAATCCTCTATCGTTAACTCACGAGATCGAAGGATTTTAGCATTTTTTCTTTCTACATTTTTTTTAAATTGATCAGTAGTTCAACATTTTTTTAAATCATCATCCAGGTTTTTCCATAATTTTACTCCATATATTGAAATGCACATTTGCTTTAATGTAGTACGAACAAATATTCTTAAACTCAGATTTCTTTTTTTCTACTTTTTTCATCATTTGTGATCAAATCAAAAAACTTCTGTAACTTTGTTGGCAGTAACTTATTTCTAGCCTTGAACATAATTAGTAAAGTTTTCAATTTAACCAAATCTCTGAATTTTATCATTTTGGATTGAGCAAACAATCTATTGTTCTCTTGGATATACTTTATATACAATTCTCATTCTTGTCAAAACTATTTAGTATGGGCACCACTTCCTTAAGGGGTCACTAGGGATCCTGATGTTTTAAAAAGTAAACAAAAAATCACCATTAAGATGTGAAACAAAAGTTCCAACAATGTTGAGAACATTTACATTATCAACACATCAAAATACAAAGGAAGAACATTAGGAATGTAGCTGAAAACAACTATTGTTGTTGTTTTTCTTGACACCATTTCCTCTTAAACTTTGGGGCATCAGTGACTCAGGTGGTAATCTGGGGTAATCAGAGGGTCACAGCTAAATTGGACTCTTCACCCACCTTGCCTGTGTGTGAACATTAAAGATTGTTAGAGGGACTGATGGCACAAAACGGCAGCCTCTCTTCTGTTAAACTAGCCCAGGATAGCTGTGGCTATAAATGTAGCTCACCTCCACCAGAGTGAGTAAGGGCATCAAGGAGTGATTATCTGTGAATCACTTTGGGTGCTTTGAAAAGCTCAATATTAGTCTAATTCATTATTACTATTAAAAAAGTTTACTCTGCAGATAGCAAAGACAGGACAAAACAAACTAAATTAAACTCATGTTGTGGTTTTCAGCACAGAAACATTGGGTGAAGTCATGGTTTTACTTTTTAAAATATGTTTTTCCACCAAAAACTGTCATTTACATGTGAATAAGGGGTTAAAAGGAAGACTTTTTGGGGTAACTTTAGCATAGACAGCGTCAAACTTTTTGACCATTTAGTTTTTAGTTGACTGAGCATCAGCCTGATCCAGACTCTTTCTCTCGTGTAAGGTGTGTGCTGGTTAGTTCCAGAGTAGAGGCTGAATGATCTGATATCCTAAAATGTCAAGCTATTCTTTAAAGACTTCATTTATCTGCTTCCTCCTTTTAATCTCCGTAACCTCGCGGATTTAAGGCAGCGTGGGAGTGTAGAAATTACAGGAAGGTGACAGACGAAAGAACAATAACCAAAGAATCCTGCCTGTGAAAGATGACTCCTGTAGCAGAAGACATTAACCGATAAGAATGATTTAATATTCACTTTGAAAGGTCAAACACAAATACAAGTTCAGAGATTTGCATCCTGCTTGAGAAGTCATTTTGACTATTTTTCTACTGTAACAACTTCCTCTGAGCTCATTTTAAAAACTGTGCAGAAACTACTGTCATTTCTATTTTTAAGGCATTTTCTAAATGTCCTTCACACACGTCTACTCTCCGGGTATGAAAGCATCTTTTTATTACCGGAAACTGAGCAAGGTTGAGTAAATTATCAATGTATTAATTTCTGCAGTTCATTCTTTAATAAACAAAGTATGTATAGAAGCATTATTTAGTTTATTTCTGCGCCTAATGGTGTTTTTTGTGTTTTCTTGGTGAATTAATGATTCTGCAGTAGGAGCTAATAGTGGTTTGCTTCCTGCTTCCTTCTGCTCTCTTTACAGCTTTTTTGCAGCTTCTTCACTTTTCATTAAACTCACTGATGCCCCTCAGATTTTTTTCCTCCTGTTTTAAATCATTAACTTTTTGTTATATAGCATAAAAATGAAAGGCTGCTGGTTAAATTAGTGTTAAGCACTTTCAATGGTTTTAGAAAGGTGGAAAGTTCCCATTAAAAAAAAAAAAGGTTTGCATTTAACAAACCAGCCCATTCCAAACTGACTCCTGAAATTCATGTTTTTTTAAGCATTAAAAAAAAACTGTTTTAAAAGTTGTTGATGAGTAAACTGGAGTGACTTTTAGCTACGTTATGTGGATTTAAGTCTTACCTGATCCTGTATATATACTGTACATATAAATGTATGAAGTCATTAGCTTATCATTTTTGAATGATATCATATATATATATATATATATATATATATATATATATATATAGATAGATAGATAGATAGATAGATAGATAGATAGATAGATAGATAGATATCTATATATATATATAGATAGATAGATAGATATCTATATATATATAGATAGATAGATATCTATATATATATAGATAGATAGATATCTATATATATATATATATATATATATATATATATATATATATATATATATATATATATATATATATATATATATATATATATATATATATATATATATATATAGATATGTATATATATATATATATATATATATATCATTGTAGGGATAATATTTTGTAAGCATAAGTTTTTTTTGAGCAGTTTCTAATGAATACAGAGTAGATGAACTGAGTTACAGTGTTGATTATTTTATGTTTTCATTTTGTTTTATACGTGAAATACCTGAATGGTTTTTCTGTAAGAGTAATTCCTTAAATGTCTAGCTAATAGCCAATCAGAGCAGGGCTCAAATCATTACATTCATCACTTTAGAATCATACAGTTTACATAGGATTAAATGGTTATCTGCAGTGTAAGTAGCAGCTAGCTGAGCACCTTTGATGTAGCCTGATGTACGCCCAACAGCAATATCATAACAATTCTGCCAAAACAACCATGTGATGCCAAATTTTAACATTTCATTAACCATTTAAAGGTTAAAATAATTGATTTGATTTGTCCTCTTTGGTTGGGGCTCTGCTTTGAGCGCAACAGAGACCTACTTCTGCTTTTCTTCACACTTACAAATGGCTCACATTTCACCACAGGAGATAAAAACTGGGGTAGCTCTGGCCCTACATTGGGGCCCTACATGGGTGGTTCACTGGGCTTGAGGGCTTATGGTGTTACATCCCCCAGTGGGCTCCCTACGGCCAGCGACCCCTTTGCTGTCCTGCTGGCTCCTCTTCTCGCTCAGGCCTCACTGGGCTCGTTGGAGGCTGTTCGTCTTTGGGGCTGCCGGGTTCCTTGGCGTGCACGAGCCCCTCGCTCTGTGCCAGTGGGTCTGGGGCGGTGAAGGGAGTGGGGCAGCCCCTTCCTCTCTCTACACCTCATTCACAAACCACTCCGGGTGACAAATGCACACACAAACCCAAGACAGGTGTGCACATAACTGGGACACCAGTGCGCATGCACGTACCTGATCCCTCTGCCTGAATGTACCTTTGCAGACTGGTGCTGTCATGCGGAACTATGTTTGGGGACTCTCTTTGTTGTGACACCTAAGTGTGCGTTGCTAATTCGCTTCCCCGATAGTACTGATGGTTTCATGCTGTTATGCTCTCTGACTTGGTCTCAAATAAAGAGCCGTTCTGTTTCAGACTGTGACTTTTGTGGAGTATTTTTATGTATCAAAGTTTTCTAAATGTTTTAAATGATATTTCAGGTCTAAACTATGATCTTTGGGTTGAATTCCACAACATTCTTCTGAAGACCCTTCTTCCTCCTTTAGACCCCTTTGAAATCTCTCTGAACGGCAAACTTTTTCAGCCAATAAAATTCAAATTGCCACATTATCGGCTGTCAGTGAACGTGCATGCGCTTCACGCAAACCTGTAGAGGTGGGGGCCGCGCGCGCCCAGGACGCTCCGTGTCTTCCTGTTTACAGTCTCAGCTGGTCATGGAGAAGTCAGTTAATTTCTACTAAAAATCTATCCATTCCCCAGCTACTGAGGACTTTACATTTTTACACTTTCCACCACACAGAATGCCAAGGCTTGCCAAGGATACGTGTTTATTTTGGTCAAACATTTCATTCTAGGCCGAGCGTCTCATTTCCGGGATTCTGCTTCTTCTATGCAGCATCCTGTTCAAGATCGACATGTTGCACAAAGCAAAGTGTGACAGTCGGGTCTCATCGGAGCATCATACAGAGTGAGAACATGATTTGTGAATGATGCAGTCACACTGTTTGAGCAGGAGCTGAGAGTTTATACCTCAATGAAAATATTGTGTGCACCCCTGATTATAAGCAGACACACACACACACACACACACACACACACACACACACACACACACACACATAAAACAACTGTTGTAAGGTGTGGAAATCCGCTTTGGCCTTAGACTAGCTGTTAGCACATAGGTCCTGTCAGATTAAACTCTGTTTCTCCAAACTGAGGTCATTCAAAAAGCTTTCCACAGAGAAACTACTTTATAAAATTAAAGAAAGCCTATAACATGCTTCCTGCTTTTCTGGGACTTTTTATGCTTATTCCTGAATTTCAGACTGAGGGCATAAACTCTCTTGTACGACTGCAGTCAACGTTCTTCATTTTGTCACAACCTTTGCTTGTATTACACCAACAAATCACCACAAGCAGCCGAGTCTGGCAGTGCAAACTCATCTCCGAGCAGCTGGAGTAGCTCATCGCCAAGCAGCCGGTGTGTGAGAGAGGAATGAGTGGTTTTGCCTGGTTCAGCAGTGGGCATGCGGGTGTTAGATGAGTCATTGATCCGTCTCAGCAGGCTCTTCCACGGTGCGATTCCTCCTCGTCGCGCTGCCCCTCCCCTGCCGCACCATCGACTTTCTGCCATGACGTTCCGCCATCACAGCAGAGCCCGATATGTAATGATCCTCTGATGGAGGAATGTTAGATTTATCACTTGCCGGCAGATGTGGCGGTACGGGATCCGAGGAGGAAGCACGGGCCCGAGCTAACGGAACAAACGGTATAAGCTTAGGAAGGAAGTGGGGTTTGAGTGGCAGGGAAAGATATTCAGCAGATATTCTGTGACAAAATGACAAAAAAACTGCCCCCACAATAGGAAGAGGGCCAATCAAAATTTACATTCTGTCAAAACTTAGTGGCTAAAACTCGAATCTCTAGTGACTCTCATTTTTTGTCCTGCTGCTGCCAAATCAATGAGAAGAGTCCAAATGTAAATGTCACTGCTCAGGATCCTCACAGGCTTCACTTGTGGACTAAAGTCTTTCAGTTTTTCACATTTACAGCTTGACAAAAATCTAACTTTTATCATTTGTTATCTGTTAAGCACAGGAGTAATTTGGGACTGTGTTTTAATGTTTATACTGTAAAATGAGCGATGTTAAAGCTGCTGCACCTGACTTATTAGGATCTCCATGGTAACCACCAGTAGCTGATTGAAGTAATGTTAATTTATATGGTGCCTTTCAAGATATAAATTACAAGGTGCTTTACAATCACAGCAAGTGAGACAGAAACACAGAGAACTAACAATATAAATAAGAGCAAGAAGAGAAACTAGAGTAACTGATGCAGGAGTTCATGTAAAAACCTGTTTGAATATGTGTGAGACACCACATAGTCCACTGGTCTCTGGCTCAGGGGGAGAGAGTTCCAGAGTCTGGGGCCACAAAGTAAATGCTCTGTGTTCTTTAGTGTGTAGACTGGAACGCTGAACAACCAGTAGACTTTGATCACTGGACCTCAGGAACCTGCTGAGGATGCAATGAAGGTTGACTGATTGATGCTTGTCCATGTACTGTAAGGTCCTTAAAACCAGAACCAGGAACTTGAAATGAACTGTGTAATTTACGGGCAGCCATTGAAGCTGGACAAGTGGCTGGGTGACGTGGTGTATTTGGAGGACTTAGTCAGATGGCTAGCATAAGCATTCTGAACCACCTGTAACTGATACAAGGACGTTTTGCTAAGACAAATGAAAAGTGAGTTGCAGTAGTTCAGACAAGAATAAATTAAAGTGTGGATAATTAATACCAGCTTGAAATAATGGATTTCAACCAAGAGTAGGAGTCAAAAGTTACACCATGATTCCTGGTAGAAGGTTTGGTAAGCAAGTTGACCAAGATCGGAACAGGTAAGGCCCCAACACAGACCCCTGTGGGACACCATAGGTGACAGAGGAGGAGGAGAATCTGTACATTTAAACGGACACAGGGAAAGAACCACTCCAGTGCTGATCCTGATAGGCCTACCCAGTGTCTCAGCCTATCAGCTGTGTCGAAGGCTGCAGTCAGGTCCAGCAGAACAGAACAGAACATCCTCCTGCTTCATCCTGAGTCTGAATGGAACCGGAGACTTTACGAAGAGCCGTTACGTTTCAGTGAAATGAGAAACCAACAGAAACCGTCTGGTTTCCCCACGAATGACAGGTCGCTCTCTCCTTTTAAACACGCCGTCGTGATGCTGACTCAGAACAGCTGTGAGGTCCTGGCGCGCTGAGCTGCAGGAGAGGGGCGGAGCCAGAGACAGTGCTGAACCCAGCGCAGGTCACAGGAGACCGTGACAACGTAAACCAACTGTGTTTATAACATTTATTAATTAAAAGCCAGTTTATTCTTGTGAAGTTCTACTTTCTGTCAAAATGTTTAAACTTTGAATAATGTTTCTACTGTGAAGACTACCTGATAGCGCTCCACAGAGGACAGTTTTCTTGCTTGTTTTAATCCCATTGTAGAATACATAGAAGATATTCACTGTATTTTGTAAATTTCATCTTCAGTGTTTGTTCAGGGTTGTGACGATCTAAGGCCTACCTGTTGTAGATAGCTTCAGTTTGGTCAAATAGATGACAATAGTCTGCTGTTCTTTTAGCACATTATCATTTCATATTGAGACTTTTGAGGAGTTTGCTATTGTTTTTGAACTTTTTAAAACTGGAGTTCTCACCTCAGTTTTTGACAGTTCAGGCCTAAAGATGAAAGCAATCACAGGTTGGGACTTCCTGCCTAACCTCTGGCTGGAATAGTAAAGGAGAGAACATTTAATAATGGATCAGGGAGACGTTTTTGTAGGAAGAGATCTGTGTCCCTTTACCAGCCAGCTGAGGAAATACACAAAGAAACGGACCATGATGCAGCAGTTTCTAACTGAGACGACGTCTGATCCCATTACCAATAAACCCGACTCTCCAAACTCCAGCTCCAGTTTCTGGCCTGCTCTATTCAGAATACAAATCTACAAAAAAAAAAGTCTCGCTTCAGAAGCAATTCTTACGCTATTTGGTGAATACAAAAACATCCCATGTGCTCTCGCCTCAAGCTAATGATCTAAATTACATCTGAAGAAAAAAAACTGCACTGTAAGTTAAAATAGTGACTCTAAGGTCGAATTATTATGCGTCCCTTCACGTGGCACAATGCTGCATTAAATCGCTGCCTAACTCATTTTGACCAGAAAAAAAATGTAAAAGGGAAAAGAAAAAAGAAAACCGATGTCAAAGGACACTGAAAAAGATGTGTTAATTTACTCAAAGCTTCAGGACGAGTTAATTAAGCCAGCTACAGCGTGGGGAGAAAGTGCTGAGTCCTGGAGACACAAAATATTTATTCATCAGCCCATTAATGTTTAATTCCTTTTCTTTCTTTCTATTTTTAAAATAGATGGGGGGGAAAGGGAAAAGCTTTGAACATTTGACCTTATATGTAAAAGTGTAGTGTTAAAAAGCCGTAGGGATTGTCCTAATCATTAGCAGCAAAAAAAAAAAAAAAAAAAAGAAGAAAGAAACAGATCGCTGTTTGAACAGGAACACAAGTGTTTCAAATCAAGATTACTGCAGCATTTCAATGGTTTCATTTTTGTCAAGTTAAAACCACGTATAGATTAAAAGGTAGAAAACAAACAGGTGAACTCGCTGCAGACAGATACATACTGTAGAGAGAAAATTCCTACAATGTTAATATAAAATATATATTATTAGGATTATTAACAACAATAGTGATATTATTATTAATAATGCTAATAATAAACCTCGGGGCACCACCCAGGTTTTAGGATAACCTGAGAAACCTTTCTGTTGTGTTAAATCAGTCTGACAAGTCTGAATGAGTGAATTCTTGATTCATGAAGTTTAACATCATTCAATTCAAAACATCACAACTACGTATTACTAAGAGGGTATATTTATTAACAACCAGTCAAATCAACAGTTTGCAACCTTGTCAAACAACAGAATCATGCATGAAAACAGGTGATTTTAACCATCTTGATAATTATGACAGTGAGAGTAATTAACTGGAAGTTTAAGTGAAATATTGAATACACCAATAGTTAAAATATTAAGATATGATAACGGAGCTTGCAGAGTGAGATATAGGAGTAAAAAGGGGGTTATTTCGACTGCTGTAATTTGGAAGAGGAGAAGTGATTTAACATTTAGGCTAAGGTTTATGGAAAGGGTTGGGGTTTAAAAGAGTTCAGATATCAAAGGATGCATCATTCTTAATGTCACAGCCACATGAAAGTTCACGTGAGACCAACCTTCAGTGCCGAATGGATACGGGAGCCGTCGTTCCAACGGGGAATTGAGGTTCCGATGGACGGACAGGGTTTTTCCTGCGAGTCCCTCGAGTTGTCGACCCGATGGGTTCGAAGTCAGGTTGACGTCAGCCTTCCGCTCCAGAGGTCACTGATGTTGTCGGGAACAGACTGTGGGCTGCTCTGTTTGAGAGTTCGGGCTTCGACCCGCGGGACCAGAACTCTTGAGGACACTGAACTATTTTAACCCCAAAGGCAGATGGAGTTGAATTTCCTAAATCGACGTCTAAACTGATTTGAAATAACGTCGCAAAAATACTGTAAAAATGAAGAAACTGAGTTTCTTTTAAAGGTACTGCAAGATTAAAATAAAACGCCGCACTAAAAAAAGGTTTTGCTGAGGCCTGATGCTGATCAGAGGAGGAACAGGAGTTTGTGCAGGAGGTCATCAAAGGTCCAAGCAGCTGTTTCTGAAACGACCGAAAGTAAAAGTAAAAACTGAAAACTTGAAACTAAAACCGGAACTAGAACTGAACCGAAACTAAAAACTGAAGTGAAGTGGAAAACTAAAAACTGGGTCAGGACTCCTGACAAGGGGGTTTTATCCAAAAAAAGGGGTCTTTTTAGGATGACCAATAACATCTTCTTAACTAATTTTGGGAAGTCCTGTAGGCGTGAATAATTATCTTAAGAGGAGGTTCTAATGTCTTGAAGAGGGGACGTGAGTCGAATTACTACAGGGAAAATAAGTTTAATTTTCTCTCACTCTGAAAGGTCCCTAAAGTCAGTTTACAAGTCACACATCCTTCAATTTTAATTTGTCATTAAAACAGAAGAACAGCACCACATTTAATACTCTTATCATAACAAACCAGGTGAACTTTATAGTTTGAATGGACATATTACCAGTTTTATTAATATGAACTTAAAAAGGCCTTCTGGAGAGTGAGCAAATAAAGGGAAAAGTGAAACTCCAGTTATCTTGGTAACAGGAATTGATATAACTTTATTATCTGTTTTACTATAAAAACAGATAATCGTCTTTGACACGTCTTCATAAAAACATCAAGTAAAATGCATAAAACTCTCCCCTGAAAACATTCATAAAAACACATTCAAACTTCACTTAAAACTTGTACATAGAATTAAAACTTAAACCTAAAGATGTCTAACGTCTAAACCTGAGTTGAGGAATTTACCACAGATCTGGTAGACACACTGACATCGCCTGTAAATGAATTTCAAACACAGCAATAAGGACAATGACCAGACATTGGAATTTAAGAAGTTAAAGTTCTCTTCTTGAGAGTAGAAGGGGGGTCTCTCACTTTCCTGCGAAACAAAAGGGGTGAGCATTATCTGCAGTTTGGTTCCTCATGGTCTGTCCTCAGCTTTTGAGGCTGTTTTCACAAAGTACTGAACATTAGCATCTGAAAGACTTTCATGGTGTCTTCTCCGGGCTAGAGACGACAAACCTGTTTGGGGATTCTGATATCAATGGGATTTCAGTTGTTAAGACAGGTCTCTGGATGAAGAATGTTGATTCTGCTTCTTCAAAGCACAGGAAAAGAATGTTTATGGCACTCCTGAGGACTTAATTCTACAAGTCCCTTGAAGATATGAGGAGGTGCTATCTTACCACCTGAGGTCAGAGACTGTTGACATTAATTCACCAGGCCTGCAAAGTTCCTGATAGAGTGAATGGAGTCTGGTGCAAAGCAACGGTTTATCATAGTTCAAGCATTAGGACAGTTTTCATATAATGCAGGAGAAAGGTGGATTAATTGAATGATGCTACAATACCTTACAGAGCTGTGGAAAGTATCTGTCCCCTTACAGATTCTGTCTGTTTTTGCTGATTCAGACAAAGATAACATGAGTAAATATAAAATGCAGTTTTCAAAAGATATGTGTTTAGAGAGAAAAGCTATCCAAACCAACCTGGCCCTATGTGAAAAAGTAATAACCCCCCCCCCCCACCCCTTTGGTAAATCATGAATTAATTGTGATTAATTACATTATTAGAAAGCTGAGTTCAGTTCCACCAGCTACACCCTGATTAAAACCAGACATTTAAAATAAATCACTTCAATAAATTCTGCCTGACAACAAACACGAAGGAGGCTAAAAGATCTCAAAAAGCAAAACAGTATGCCCCGTTCTGAAGAAATTCAAGAAAAAACAACCCAGAACAACATTTAAAGAATTATAAGCCACAGTTGATTAAAGTTAAGGTCGGAGGTCATGAGTCAGCAGTAAGGAAGAGACGGGACAACAATGGCCTCCATAGGAGAGTTCCAACGATAAAATCTTTTCTGACCAAAAAAAATACAAAGGTCTCACTATCTAAAATACACTTTCATCAAAACTCACTCTCTAAAGATCTTTAACAGTCACATCAGTCACAAAGACTGTGTCTGAGACCTAAAAGTCCTAAAATATTTTCACCGTTTTCACTTCCTGGTTCTCATTTTTGGGAAATGTGTTTTGAGCTAATGCTAAAACACGTGGTTTCTGTTAGAGATTTTACTCTTAGAAACCCCGAGATCTAAAGAACAGAATCAGACCAGACAGTTTAAGTTTTTTGAGCATTGTGGATGAGAGACCACCCGTCTGCTGGTTAGGCATCGGAGTGGAACTCTGCCGGGATCTTTTCTCAGCTCAGTATTTATTAGAACACAGGTTGCACAACATCACATGATTGCATTCATGACAAAAAGATAAGAATCTGCTGCTGTTGGTTTATTACTGTTCACAGGTAGCTAACTAATAACTTTTTCCGTTGATGTTGCTGATTCAAAACAAAGTTCTGCTGATTCCTCACAAGAATGGAATGTCTTTTGATTGTTCAAAACCTTTAGTCCGTGCATCGAAAGCTGATGCTGAAAATTAAAAGGTTACAAGCAGGATACATTTGTAAGCAGACATGAATTATAATAATTAAAAACTCCTTCAGTTTCAAAATCTTTCCCCTGCTGACGTCAAGAAGATAAAAGACCACTCCTCTCTAGAGGGCAGAGCCAATCAGGAGCGCCTTTGTCTACCTGAGCCCGCCCCCGCCCTTTGAAAACCACGGGAGCGCTCGTCCTCACAAACGTTAGCAAACAGTCATGGTGAAGCTACGAGAAAATCACGGCTGTTGCTTCGTAGACGGTTGCTTCAACGAGCACTAAAGTCTTTTATACTCCCTTCATCTGAGACCCTGAAGACCCACTGACGTCTCATGAATGCACGCGGAGAAGAGAGATGGGCGGGGCTTAGAGAATTCCGACTCCCCAACTGCCCCGCCCATTTGAAAGGAAAGTTTAGTTTCAGGAGGTTGGATGAGGGGTGGAAGAACAACAGCTGCACTTAAAGTAAGGGTCAATTTGACCAGTGCAGAGCTTTTACATGTTTTTCAGAAACTATTCAGAGTGGATAGAAAAAGCAGAAGATGAGACCTTTCAGACTTTTGGGGAAATATTCTGTCAACTGAAGAGATGAAAGTGTGACTTTCTGAAAGGCGTGTGTCTCAATCCATCTGGAACTATTTCAGACAAACATCATGGTACCAGCAGTCCGACACGGTGGTGGTAGTGTGATGGTCTGGGGCTGCTCTGCTGCTTCAGGGCCTGGGTGTTTTGCTGTAATTGATAGAATCATAAGTTCTGCTGTCTACCACAAAATCCTGAAGGAAATCGTCTGACCTTTGTTTATATTGGAAAACCCTCCAAGCCCTCCACAGTGATGTGGACCAGTTATCACACACCTGATTGAAGTTCTCGTGTTTCAACAAGTTATCAAATTTAGGAGCAATAACTTTTCCACATAGGATCAGGTTAGTTTGGATATCTCTTTTTCCCTTAAATCATTTGAAAACTGCATTTTATATTTACTCAAGTTCTCTTTGCGCTCAACTGAAACTTGTTTGCTGATCTGAAACAAGACAAATAGCAAAAACAGAGGAAATGTGTAATATATTACCACAGCACTGTAGACCTTTGAGAACAGGGTCTTTCTGCATTCAGCTCCAAACGTCCGTCACGTAAAACGCCACCGTACTCGCTCCATCCATCACCCACGATGTGTCTGATGACAGAAAGCACTACGGCTGAGGAGGAAACAGGCCTGTGCTTGATTTGTCTGCGGCCTCATTATGTGGCAACAAACGAGTCGCCAATCATGAGAATATATTGTCTGGTTATATCTCAGGAACTCATCAAGTCAACCCAATTAAAAGCTGCAATAAGAAAGACATTGGCAGCGAACATGGCTCTCATTCAGTTAATTCATGATTGCCAATTAAAATAGAATAGCGCACAAAGTTGTAAAGCTGTCAGAAGGGCCGAGCTAAATTACCCTTTTCCACTTTGAATGATGGATGCGTTCATTGCTCTCCCTTATCTTATTTATTCTCTGAGTGGAAGGGGGTGGGCGGAGGGAGCGGAGACGGTTTAAAGAATGTCACGCTAATAAAGAAAGTTCCTCCTTTTGGAGAATCAGATGCTCCTGGTGGAAAACTGTCGAGCTTTTAAGGACGGAAGACCTAATTAAATCACGTACGATGTAGATCAATGCAGACAAATCAGAGTCAGGAAACACTTCAGGTTACTGTTTATACTCCACTCTTACAGATGCATTAAAGTAAGCATTTAAAAGTTTATGTACAATTAATATTTTACATCTTTGCACAACCTTCAGCTTGGAGAAACATAGTTTAGTTCTGACCAGATTGATACAGATAAGCTAAAAGGGTTAAGAACAAATGGGATTTCACGTTAAAACATCATAGAGGTTCACAGAAATGACTTTTTTTTTTAAAAACATTGACACTAATGTTGGGAGGTAATAAGGTACACCAAAATATCAATGGTATTGTCCTGAATACTGTCATTAAGACTAATTCAAATCAGGGTTCTTACACCGTCGACAAAATCAAATTCAATCACTTTCAAGGGGCGTTTTTACCAGGATCAAACACCTTGGTGATTTACATTAACACTACATCTGTTTTTAAAATGATTACCTTCTCTGTCTCATAAGTAGATGTTATTGTGCTGCAACCAATTTCATCCACTTTTAAGATTTTGAATGCCGTTAGTGATTTAAGATTTTGGTTCAGTTTAAACTGATGATAAAAATTTTGTCTAAATGCAAAAAAATATCAAATATCATTTAAAAGAATACCTCTTTTAACAATCAGATTAACTTATTGATTTTTCTGGAGGTAAAAATTTTCACATTGATGATCTCTTTGCAAAAAATGTGCCCAACGACGTCTTGCAGTTTGTGACTGTGGAGGTGGAGGCATTTAGGCGCAATGAAAGAAGTAGAGCCACAGCTGACTGGAGATGGTAGGGCGCTTGTTGTCATGCAAAAGCTGGTAGAAATATCTGACTCTTTCCATTGAATCCAAGTCTTTACGGGAGAATTTGCAGTCTGCTGTCCTCTGCAAAAAACATATATGTGTATATGTATGGCAAATGACTGTAACGGTTAAATGTATATGTTGATTATATAATGAAACTTTAAAAAAATCTTTAGGTGACGTGTTGATTTTCTAGCGTTACGGAATAGTTTTAAACCTGTAGTTACCTTATTTATTTACTGACTTAGACGTAGGACTGTATAGCAATGACAAAAATAATACTGGTCTGTTGCATTTTATGTTTATGTATTTAGCAGACGCTTTTATCCAACGCGATTTACAAATGATTTTGTAACCAAGAAGTTACCATTGAGGCTAAAGTTTTTAATCCCCAAAAGTTAGGTTATAAGTAGAGAGGCACCAATTCAACTTTTTTAGCCTCGCTCCTGATCCTGATGTTTGGGCTTTGTGGATCAATCGATACCCGATATCCACCGATACTAATGCAACCACTAAAATATTGTAATATCAGACATAATAAACCTCAAGCATAATATAACTTGGACCAGAAAACCCTCAAAATGGTCTAACATTTGTAATTTGTGAGTTACAGTGTAAAGTGATGTAGTTTGCCACATTATTTCTATACTCATAATTTAGATAAAGTGTAGTAAATAATATCTGCTCCAGTATCGGCCAATTTTATCGGGTTGGATCGGCATGGATATCCGATCTAGTATCTGTACCGATATCCGAGTATCGTATCGATATATGATCTAGTATCGGTACCGACATCGATCTAGTATCGGTACCGACATCGATCTAGTATCGCACCGATATCTGATCTAGTATCGCACCGATATATGATCTAGTATCGCACCGATATATGATCTAGTATCGCACCGATATCTGATCTAGTATCGCACCGATATCTGATCTAGTATCGCACCGATATCTGATTTAATATTGTACCGATATCTGATCTAGTATCGCACCGATATCTGATCTAATATTGTACCGATATCTGATCTAGTATCGCACCGATATCTGATCTTGTATCGCACCGATATCTGATCTAGTATTGCACCGATATATGATCTAGTATCGGTACCGACATTGATCTAGTATTGCACCGATATCTGATCTAGTATCACACCGATATCTGATCTAGTATCGTACCGATATCTGATCTAGTATCGTACCAATATCTGATCTAGTATCGCACCGATATCTAATCTAGTTTCGCACCGATATCTGATCTAGTATCGCACCGATATATGGTCTAGTATCACACCAATATCTGATCTAGTATCGCACCGATATATGATCTAGTATCGCACCAATATCTGATCTAGTATCGCACCGATATCTGATCTAGTAACGCACCGATATCCGATCTAGTATTGGTACGATATCCGATCTAGTATCGGTACGATATCCGATCTAGTATCGGTACCGATATCCGAACTAGTATTGGTACCGATATCCGAACTAGTATCGGTACCGATTTCCGATTTAGTATCGTACCAATATCCAATCTAGTATCTGTATTGTTACATCCCTAGTCATACTTCTAAACCTTCTAAAATGCAGTATGCTACTCCAACACCACAAGCCTTTCTAGCAGATGAAAATACCGTATATGTCACGGGGGCCCCAGAGGTCTTGACCAGCACCCCGAGGGCCTAAACCAGGGGGGAGCAGCAACTCAAGAACCCAAGAGCACAGACACCAGCTCAGAGGAAATAAATGATTGTTTATTTCCCTGTAAAAGAACTAAAAGTTACAATAAAATTAGATTAAAAAAAAAAGTAATTAAAACCTTTTAAAAAACAGGAACAAGTCCCAGGGCAGGCCTCTCCCCTCCAGCCATGGGGTCCGTCTCCTCTCCAGCCATGGGGGCCGTCTACTCTCCAGCCATGGGGGCCGTCTACTCTCCAGCCATGGGGGCCGTCTCCTCTCCAGCCATGGGGGCCGTCTCCTCTCCAGGCTGGGGGCCTCTCATCTCCAGGCTGGGGGGCCTCTCATCCCCAGGCTGGGGGGCCTCTCATCTCCAGGCTGGGGGGCCTCTCATCTCCAGGCTGGGGGGCCTCTCATCTCCAGGCTGGGAGCCTCTCATCCCCAGGCTGGGAGCCTCTCATCCCCAGGCTGGGGGGCCTCTCATCTCCAGGCTGGGGGGGCCTCTCATCTCCAGGC
>SSNR01000004.1:3901851-3936571 GCA_006937965.1 Callopanchax toddi
TTTTTTTTTTTTTTTTTTTTTTTCCAAAAATTTTTTCCAGCATTTTATTTTGGAAAACATATTTTTAATCAAAAATAATACAAAATTCTGAAAAATAATAGAGAACAAACTAATTTCATGGGTAAAAAACAAACCCTGAGAAATGATTAAAATCTTTTTATGTTGCCATCTTGGTTTAGGTAATGAAGTAACTGGTTTAAAGTAACAAACAGAGAAGGACGTGACTGTCTACGTATTTTTTTCCTTTCCACACCTCTGCTGCTGCTCCTTCCTGACCTCATAAATTATATTCATCCAAACCTCAAAGCGAGACACTCGACATTTTTTGACATTGATTCTTTGGTGCCAGCCTGTAATTTTAGCACATTCTGCAGCACAATGTGTTGAAATTATTTGAGTAATTTATTGTTAAAGAGGTCGTGGTTTTTTCCACATTTTTGTTATTTGGTATTTAGCCAGACGGTCCAAAATCCTCGCTTTTCTTTATGCAGAGAATACATTTTACAAGAATTTAAAGTATAAAGTTTCAGTCTTAATGAAATGAGATGAAAAGTTTAAATACCAACACTGGGGTGAATTGAGTTTTAAAGTTCTGCAGATTTAGGATTAAAAGATGCCGATCTCATGAATATGAGGCGCCAATTGTAAAAATCAGTAGCTATATCATTTTTATCACGTTTATTTTACAGCAATAAACGTTAGGTGTGAAAATACATAATTAGATTTTAATATAAATGTTCAGATGTAAAAATGTGCAGATTTGATTTGAAAAGTTTAGGTTTAACTTTATATATTTTGATTTGATCATAAAAGCTTACATTTTAATTCATATATTTAAAATAGATTCTAAATATTGAGACAAAATGTAACATTATTTGATTTCTATGTAATATTTAGATTTATTGTCATATATCAAAATTAAATATTAATGATTTAGCTGCAAATTTAAATCTTTGGAATTGACACTAAATATTAAAATGTAACTAAATATAATATATCTATGTGTTTCTCCTAATATATGTCTATATATGTTTAGATTTTAGTCTAAATATTTCGATCCAATTTCATGTTTTTAGATTTGATACATTAGATTTGATTATATTTGTTTAGATGTAATGGATTCTAGATATTTAGATATAATGTTATATGTTCAGATTTGAGTCTAAATATTTTGATATATTTTAAATATTTATATCTGATTCTAAATGTTTAGATGGAATGTTTTATATTTATTTGATTGTAAATATTTAGATATAATTTTGTATATCTAGATTTGATTCTAAATGTTTAGATTAAATTTTATTTATTCAGATTTGATTCTAAATATTTAGAAATCATTTAATATATTTATATCTGATTCTAAATCATTAGAAATAGCTCTATATATTTGATTTTAATTCAAATATTTATATTCAACAATATTATTTGAAGCTACATGTGGAAAAGTATAGTTGTAGATTATCATTTATTACGTTACACTCAGCTCCCCATACATGAAAATATTTATCCTGATTTGTTGCAACAAATACAGTTTAAGACCATTTTCATTGTTTCTAATCAATTTGAGTTGACCAGGAATCAGTTTTCTCCTGCTGAAATCTTCCTGTCTTACTTTTCATTCAAGTGATTACAGGTTAAACAGCTGCTGCGACAGGGACTTTCCTCTTGTTTTCCTTATGTAGACGCTGTGTTGTTGCAGATCTGAGTGTGGATTGAGAGCACAGCCGTAGCTTTCCTGCTCGCTGCCTCACAGGATCACTGAATGCAGTAACGTGGGTGGGTCATTAGGATTCGGATCAGGATGCTGCTTCAGTCGACACAAACTGAGGTGAATGAACATGTCTGTCTGCAGTGAGGCGCTTCTCTTTCAGAACCTGCCCTGACGTGTCTGGGGGGAAATTACTGAGAATGACCTTTGTACCTGTCTGTTATCCACACCTCTTTGCAATCTCAACTATTTACCTCAATATTTTCCCTCTCTTCGGAGGTTTGCCGTCCCGATGCTCCCGAGAAAAGTGTCACTTTATTTCTCTCTGCGGAGGCGATATGAAGCACATTGTGCGTTGTTGATAAACTTTCAGGAACATTGATTATTTGCACAGATGCAGGAGATCGTCCTTGAGGAACGGCCGTCTCTGCGTGCCTTCGCAGCCTGTGTCACCGACCGCTGAGTCGTAATTTTGCTCGCGTGCAAAATTGCATCTGCGAGCATGACAACATTGCCAACACGCTGTATATCAATGAGGATTAAGACAATTTATATACAGTGGAAGCAACCAGAGGCACTACTGGTGAGGAAATGAGAGAAAAAATGAAAAGAACATGTCTAGAAATGGAGCAGGGTGGGTGAAAACCTAAATTATTTGAAGTCTTACCCTTTGCAACACAAGATCTAAGCTGCAACTCAGCAAAATTGCCAACCCCTGCCTGTAATCTATTTAACCCTCGAGGGAGCGCTGGAGATGTGGGCTAAATTAGTGTAATCTGAATGAGGGTTCCTTGAATACGCTGGCTTCAGCCAGTGAGGGAACGCATCCGCCTGCAGCTTCTGCGGCCTGACAGACAATGAGGATATGACCATCTGAATCGATACAGCCAATCCCCCGTGATTAGGTCATCCATTAGTTCACTTGATCTTTCGACCCTCTTGCATCCCATCTGATGAAAATGTAATCGCTCGATACTTGTTGGATGATTTGTCTGAATCCATACTTCTAAAAGGGAAGGAGCAGGAATGTTTTGATGCAGCATATGCAAATAAATCCAGCCTTTGTATTTTGGTCATGGTCCCGGAGTCTGGTGGTGGGGGACTGTCAGCATCCTGGCCTTCTTTTTTGAACATCAAGGCCTCTCTGCTGTGTCTGATCCTCAGCTGTCTGTCTCCTTAGAACTTAGGAATGCAATGAAATGCATATACTGTCTGCTCTGCAACCCCCCGAGCCATCTGAGCCTCAAGGACTGAGGCTTTGATACGTCTGAGCTCCAAAAAAGAAAAATCAATCAACAGAAATAATTAAAGCTGAATTTTAATGAAGCAAATTAATGAGGCAATTTAACTTATGTGGGGGGGGGGGGGGGGGGGGGGAGAGTTTAGCCACAATTACTGAGCGAAGATGCATCAGAACAAACAGCTGATTGTATTCAGTTTGATGATAAATAAGAGACTTTGTGTCAAACAGGTCACTTTGTTTGAGTTGTTGCAGAATTCAAAGGCTGTCAGGATGAAGTGAACTCTTTAACGTACAGTGCTGTGAGGACGTATCTGCCCCTTTACAGATTTCTTCTATTTTTTCCTATTTTCACACTTTGATGTTTCAGATCAGCAAACAACTTTTCACTTTTTTTTTACGCTATCCAAACCAAGCTATGAAAAAAGTAATTGTCCCCCTGGTTAAGTCATGAATAGAACGTGATTATCCACATTATTTAGAAATCTGAGTTCAGTTTCACTAGCCAGCCTGATTACTGCCACACCTGTAAAGTTAAGAAATCACTTCAATAGAACCTGTTTGACAGCATGAAGTCGACTAAAAGATCTCAAAAATCAACACCACATGCCCTGGTCTGGAAGAATTAAGAAAAACATATCTGACTCCATCTCTGTTTGGTTCACTTTAAAGGCACACTATGTAACTTTTTCATATTTTTAAACATTTTCCTTGAGCCAGTATGTACTAATTTACAGGCTTAATGAAAACTCAGCCCCATCTGCTGCTTGTGTCTAGAATACCACGTTTGCAACTTCTGAGTCTCCAGTCCGGTGCCCTGAAGTCTCACAAAGTCGCGTATCTCTTGAGGGTTAGGCTAACTCAATGTGGCTAGCTGTTATGCTAGCGCCAGAGGGTTTTTAGCTCATGATTCCTGATTTTTTAAAAATCTCTCCCTGCTTGAACACAGCTGATTTCTTTGAATGAGTGATGAACCGCTCCAGTAGAAACAATGAAGGCTGAGGAGACATTTCAACAGTTAGATTTAGGGGTTTCTGAGCAAAGACAATCTAACGTTTTTACAACAGTGATTTAAAACGGACACTAGGGGGTGCTAAAAACAAGCCAAAACTGCATAGTGTGCCTTTAACTGGACCATCATTTGTTTCTCCTTAAAGTCTGCTTCATCTGGGCTGGTGTGAAAGCTCATCTGAACTCCAATCAAGTGAAGACTGGTCCACCTGAAAACTCAGGTCCTGGTTCACTTGCAGGTGAACTCTGGTGCAGTTTACAGTGTGAAAAGCAAATGGACCATACAGCGAACCAAGAAGAAGAAGAAGTAAACCAGGAAGGTTTAATTATTTTTTTTAAACCTTCAAACCCAAATCCAAAGAAGTAGAGGAGACCAAGAAACATGCCTCACGATATCAAGCTCCACGGTTTGTTGTTGTTGAAAACAAGTTGGCTGAGGGAACGGGATTTTGGTTTTCAGGCCTAGCCAATAAATGAGCTGGGTGTTTTCTTTCATGATGATGACGCTGACCAGGCACCGTGAAAGCAAAGCAAACCAAACAAAAATCATACATTTTTCGTCAGCACTAGCCTAATCAAGCAATGTCCTGATGTGAACGCACTCTAATACTCTGCAGGCCTCAATTGGTTGAGGTTAAGGCCAGAGTTCATGATTCAACAACAAGAAAGAGAAGGTGGGGGAAATGTCCTCCAAAGTTCCAAGACCAAAACCTTAAAAGCCCATTTTAAACCCCATTTACCCAAATATAATATTGTTGATCCTCAAAACGTTCTGGAAGGCATGTGGCCAACAGTCAGACATGGTGGTGGTAGTGTGATGTTCTGGGGCTGCTTCAGGACCTGGACCACTTGCTGTAACTGATGGAACCATAAATTCTGCTGTCCGTGAGAAAATAAAGGAGAGAGTATCTGCCCTTTGACTTTAAACAAGCTGTTCATGCTGGAAAACCATCCAACGAAGCTGAATTAAAACAAGTCTGCAAAGAAGACTGAGGCTCCAGTCTTCCACAGTGATGTGACAGACACATTACCAGTCATTATAAAGGTTTGGTTGCTGCATAAAGTGTCACAACTAGTTACTAAAGGTCAGTTACTTTTTCAAAGGGCCAGGTTGGTTTGGATAGTTTCCTCCCTGAATCAATAAAATCATAGTTTGAAAACTGCATTTTGTGTTTACTTTTATTGTTTTGTCTGATATTGAAATGTGTTAAGTGTGACCCCAAAAAGAGCAAAAACAGAAGAAACGTGTAAGGGGGTAAACACTTTTTCACAGCACGGTGATTTTAAAACGTCGACTCAGAAAAAACAGTTTTTAACATTTCCTGTCCAACAGCCAGATCAAATTTGGCGATGTCATCATTCCTCTGCTGCTCATCTTGTGCCTGGCTGTGCTCGGCTCTATGTTTGTGCAGCGATGCTCTTAAAAGCTAACATATGTTATGACAGCTCTTTAGCTGTGAGCACATCAGCACGTTTTGTCCACTGGGAAAAATCAATACCTTGTTTAGAGCTGAAATTGGACGGTCAATGGCACAATCATCTGTTTCCAATGACAGTAAATGGCAGTTACTGGAATCAGAATGTCAACAGTTTGGGACCAACCAGCAATCAACATGGCAGATCGATTGCGCCACTTATTTTCCAGTTATAACTATCAACCCATATATTATGCATTAATGATCCGAGGGCTGATATGTATCCAGGTGTAGCGCTGGCAAAGCGTTACTATCTCTGATTTCTGACCCCTTGGTTCATCACAACAATAACTCATCTTTTTCCTAATAACTTGGATTAAAATGACTCTTTTATTATGTTGTAACCTGAATCAACATTCCTTCCAGGACCGGTCGTGTCGGAAGACTCAAGATTTCCTTTAATTAATAATTAAACTTAAGAACTCTTTGATGTCTCATTCTAAAAAGACACCACCTTTAATCCACTGTCCAGAAATGTCTTAATATGATTAATTCATCTTCTTCCAGTATTCATGAATGTTGATGTTGCATCAGTATTATTTTATGGTTCTACTTTTGCTAAAGGGTTAAAACATATTTATAATCCAGTTAAACTTCCTGGGTTTCTAATGACGAGAACCACGTGACTTGGTAACTCCGTTCCCATTGGTCCACGCGTCCAAAGCGGGCCACGTCCCAACTTCCTGCCTGGAAGAGCTGAGTCTCCTGAGTTCTCGTCAACCCCACGACGAGAGGACACAGCCTCCGTTTTCCTCCGCTACACGGAAGGCCTCTGTGCCGACCGAGCTCGTGAGTAAAACCAGCCTCACCGGTCGATGACAACATTGCTCCGGCTAAGAAGTCAGACACCATCTGTCTGCTTCTTTTCACCTGCCATGGGAAAGCCGGTTAGCCTCTGCACCAGCCGATCATGGAGCCGCTGACACCGACTCGCTCAGACACCTCCGTGCCTCGGACCGACCTTCGGTCCCGGGGACAACTCCGAGGTTCGTCCGCCAACTACCACCCGACGGACCTCCTACACCTTCACGCCGAGGCGATCTGGAGCGGTCTTAGCAGGTATCCAACTCCGATCTGGTAAAACCGAGGCTATTGATAAATAACACTCCATCAAGTTAGCTTAGTTCCCCTCAGAACTAACTAGCCGAGATCCCTAGATATTAACATATCACGGGCTCTCGTCATTAACTCTCAGCTTAATAACATCAGAAGAATCTCTTAAGATGCAACTATCTACCTCATATCTGTCTGTTTATCCAATCTGTTTTCTTTAATAAAATAACTGAAGTCTAAGTCAGCTTCTGGGTTATACCTTTCAAATATACGTGCGTAGGTCTCCCTTTGAATCAAAGTGAATCTAGATGCCTGCATAACCGTCAGTTGAGTGAAGGTAGCTAACAGTGCTTAGCATAAAACCGACAAAACTGAGCTGATAACCTTGTAGAAGTGTGTCCGTACTATAACGATAAAATCAGGTTATACTACGCTACACAGGTATAGCCCAGGGGGAACTGCTGCTGTTGCTCAGAGGCATGTGTTAAGATCTCGACTCAGAAAAGTTGAATTTATGTCGGTGTAAAAATCCGATGTCTGTTGAGCTCGCTGTAACATGAAACAGTGTGAGGAGAGAATCTGAGGAAAGTAAATGAACGTAGCTGTCTGTTTGGCTAAGCTAAACTCATTTCTGAGGTATTAAGGGATAGTTGAGATCTTCTGAAGTTGTTTTTAGTGAAAAGGTTATGAAGAATGAATGTTGTATCTGTTGTAGACGGCAGTTTAATTGACCTCAGTTTGAAGAAACTTTGATTCTGATCAGACAGACAAGCTAACAGCTAACAGCTAATCAGAGCAAGGGGCTAAAACCAACGTTGTATTGCTGTTTTAAATTATCCTCATGGTTCATGTCAATATTAGTTTATGAACCTTTACATTGTTGTCAATTTACCACAACATGGTTAGCTATTTAGGTTCAAATGTATAGCTATTTACAAAGGCTAGCTAGTAGCAGCAGCTAGCTAGCACTTTCAGTGCAGCATGCAGGACTTTCCACCAGAACAGTATTATTTTTCTGCCAGAATAACACTGTAATACAAAATTAATGGTGATGTCTAGGTTCACAACAGAGTATTTCAGGGTTTACAGGTTTCTTCTAGTCTTTTAAAGACCTTTTAAGACCATTTATATACAAATTTAATACCCATTTCACAGACCTACCGACAAGGAAAAACAAATTCTTGAACATATGTTCATTTATCTTTAAAAGAATGAATGTGCAAAGTATGACAAGTTATTTAATCAGAACAATCGTGGTTGACAAATGAAACCTTTGAGGTGAAATGGGATACGGAGAAGTGACATACAGCACACATTTTAAGACCCAGATATTAAAATTCAAGATTTTTTCAAGTCTTTTTAAGGTATTATTTCCAAATTCATACATTCAATGCTTTTAAGACTTTTTAAGACCCCGCAGGAACCCTGTACTTTACTGTACTATGTACATAGTATGTACTATGTACTATACTATGTACATAGTACCCTGTACTATGAAATTTTAGAAATTGGACCGTTTAAATACAGCACACCTTAACTTTGGTCCTGGTTAGGTTCATGCTAGCTGTTAGCTACTATTTTGTAACAGGTGAAACATTAATTGTTTATGACTTTTCCACAGAACCCTGCCAGTAAAATAAGCAGCTGCCAAAACTGAGTTCAAATTCAGGAAATGAAAACTAAAAAAAATGTAGCAATTAAATAAGTTGCTAATAATTTAAAAGTATTAGCCTACATGAACTGTTTATGTTTTAAACATTTTCATAGGCAGGTTATCTTTAAATTTAAGGTAATGTTCATAACTATATATTGCTGTAGTTTTATTGCAATCATTTCAAATAACTTTAAGGCTTTAGTGAGCACAAGAAAGTCCACCAAGCAGCAGGACTGTCTTATAATGGTGGTCCAGCTGTGGGATCACCTGTACAGTGTTTGCTCAGGAAGGACAGCAGGCAGATGTGAGTGCATCTGCAGCAGAGTGAGAAACCTCTGGAGGATGGCCCGGTGTCAAGAATGGCAGCAAAGAAGCCACTTATCTTGAAAAAAACAATCAGGAACGGACTGAAAAACATCAGGAACGGACTGAAAAACATCAGGAACGGACTGAAATTCTGCTAAAGGTCCAGGAACTGGACGTCTGAGGAATGCGTCAAACAAATCCATCCCCTTCAGCTAGCTTGGTCACAATGAAAACAATAAGGTAGGTTCTCAACCAGTGTGTGAATGACTGATTAACTGAACTCTAGAGGGCGCTGTATAAATACAGGTCATTTACCATTTTAATGAAGGCCTTGCCAAAAAGCAGCGTTACCAGTGATCTAAACATAAAGCACACAAACAAACAGTAAAATACAACACTTTAACAACATGTGACACCAAATCCATAGAGCCGACTACGCAGAATGAGCTGCCATCAGTCAGGATTTGGACCAGTTGATTGACAGCATGCCAGAGCCAGTTAGAGGTTTGAAAAAGGACCAACAGTGTGAATATTTTCTCTTTGCTCCACTTAATGTAATTGTCAATAGAAGCCTTTGAAACATATGAAATGCTTCATGATCCAATAGAAACATCTGACAGAAGCACTAAAAACACTGAACTTTGTGAAACCTTGTCATTCTTCGATCAGTGGGTGAGTTTTTCTCCCAGTACCAGACCTTTGATAGTGTTCACTTTCTATCCTGTTCGGTTTGGTCTCCTAAACGATGAGGTTTAAATTACACTTTTACCACGGGCCTGAAAGATCTGTTTTCTACAGGTTTTTTGTGCTAGAAATCCTTGAAAGTGCTTGAGTTTTAACGTGGTATTTTCAAGGATTTGAAAGTGCTCGAGACCCGAGCTGCACCAAAAGTCAGCTTGTTTGAATGAATGAATGATAAGTTTATTTCAGTCAATACACAAATATCTTTGCACAAGAAAATTCAACTTCAATACTTAAAATTTAAACAAAAACAATGACTGAAAATGGTTTGGCTGAAGTGAAACACTTTTCTAGAGCCAAACCTTTTAACAACTTCATGCAACTAGCATACATCATTTTACAATTAATCAAAATGAGAGAGAGAGAAAAAAGTTGATATAAATTATTTTACTAATTAAATTATAGTTGTCACATTTTACCAATCAATTATATCTGAGGACAGTTGTACATAAGAGTTAATATATAATTTAATTGTAGTGCGCATAATTGTTAATTACATTTGATTTAAACTTTTTTTTAAATGCATTTACAGATACGGAGTTTTTTAATGTATTATCCAGATTATTCCATAAATCTACTTTTCTGACTGAGACACATCTACCTTTTGTATTTGTTCTGAATTTATTTTTCTGATAAACATGGGTTCCTCTCAGGTTATAGCGAGTGTCTCGGAGTTGAAACCGGTCTTGAATGCATTCTGGAAGTTTATGATTATGGACCTTATACATGACAACGGCTGTGCTGAGATCAATTAAATCACAGAGTTTTAATAATTTTGAATTAATGAACAGAGGATTTGTTGGGGCATAATAGTTTGCATAGTTGATCAGAATCAGACGATATTCAGCATAAAGGGGTTGACTAGTGATCGAGTCTAAAGGCCGACAACGGATTTGGAAGTTTTTCTTCTAGAATCCTAATTTCTTAAGTTAATCAGAGCTATTTTGATCTTGTCCGGGTTGCAGGGGCAGCATCCCCAGCCACCTCCTCCTGTGGGACCTCCAGGTGTTCAGGCCAGCCTGAAGATCTATGGCTTGTTCTGGGTCAAGCTGGGGGCCTCCTGCTGGGGGGAGACGCCTGAAACACCGCCCCAGGGTGGCGTCCAGGAGGCATCCTGACCAGGCTTTAGCCTATGGGGCCCGGCCGGGACCTGCAGGAGGAACACGAAGGGTCTGGTGCGTCGTGGATCGGGAGCTTTGGCGGTCCAATCCCTGAGGACGGTCCAGTCCCTGAAGTGTTTTTTGAGATGAGAAAGTGAAATGATCATGTTGAGTATACGTACTGTTGTGTGAGGTCCTGGAAGACCTTGAAAACTCACCTTGAAGTGCTTGAATCTTTATTTCGCCCGTCTCCATCAGAACAAATGCGTCTCCTCTTGTTTTTCATGATTTACCTCCAGACTTCCCTCCACACATCAGAGACCTCGTCGTCGCCGGAGGTCGTGTTTCATTACTCCTCCATCAGTGCTTTATACTGTATCCCTCCACTGTTTGTCTTGTGAACAACAACAAAAAAGACCCATCAAGCGGAGTGTGTATCACAGGGGAGAAGATAACTGTAGGCCAGGTGAGTGGAGGTCAGGGGGTGGAGCTGGGTAGACGACGGGGAGGGGGCAGCGGGACGAGGACCGGGCTTCTCCTGACCGCCTGTGATTGATGGGGAAGAGCTGCAGCTCCCAATGTCACTCTCCAATTAAATAACTCTCACCGCCGTACCCCCCCTCCCCCTCCCACACTGATAAACCTCCCCCTTCTCCTCCCTTTCACCTTTTTCTTTATTATCACACACCCACTACGTCTCCTCTAACAGGAACTGCTGACTTTTTTTTTTTTTTGGAGCTTCTTATCACTTTGTTTGTTTTTTCTCTCCATCCTGAGTCCTCAGCTGCTCTCCCGGCTCTGACAGACAGAGGCTGCTCTTTCTATTAGTTTGGGTCAGAACTCCCATCCTATAAGGAGCTGCAGTGATTCCAAAATGAAAAAAAAAAAAAAAAAAAATAATCAACAGAGCTCATCCATGACTAATGACTCCAGAATGAAAGTGAACACACAAACAGGTGTTTAAGGTTTTAGTGATGACGTGTGGGAGGGAGGCTGGATGCTGGGGGGTTGGGGGGGCTCGGCCTGGTGCTCTCCTCACTCACCACAGGAACTCACTCTGCTGCTAATTGGACTCCAAGCAGAACTTCACTGTAATATTTTCAACCTTTGGTGGCGTCGCAGCGTGAGTTCAAACAAAGCAAACCTTCAGTCTGGGGAGGAGTGTGCGTCAAAACCGAGCGCTCCTGAAGAAATGTGCGCCTTTTTTTTTTTTTTTTTTTGTTGAGGGGGAAAACTTTAAGGATTTAATCAATTCTCAGGGCGGTGGGAGGTGGATGCTGGATTTCTCTCGTTTTTATGGTTTTTTTCTCGGTTAGTGCACATGCCATCTGCTGCCAAAGAACTTGGCAGGTTCCAGATTCGGTTCTTTTCGTCTCTTTTTGCCAAAAGCGCCGCGTGCGTTCCTGGCGAAAACCCGAACTTATTTTGGTCGAACTCTTTCCGAAATCCATCCTCAGTCAGTCAGTCAGTCAGACAGAGAGAGAGAGAGAGAGAGAGAGAGAGGGAAGTAGAGAGAAAGAGAGAGGGAGGTTTGGCTCGGATCCTGTCTGGTTCCGTTCTTACCGCCGTCCAGGAGGGAGTCTGGATCCCGGATCCTGCAGCTGGAGTTCCCTGCACGGAGAGGAGGATGGTGCGCAGGATGGAGGAGGGGAGGGAGGGAAGGTGAGACGGATAGAGAGAGAGAGAGAGAGAGAGAGAGAGAGAGAGAGAGAGGGAGGGAGGGAGAGAGAGAGGAATCAGGATCGCCGTATCCCCGCTGAGGGAGAACATTTACGCGCGACCCAGCTGCGGATCTCCAGCTCCAGGACTAAATCCACCAGGACAACTTTCCTGTTTCGGACCGGATCCGGAGGGGGATGTGAACTTTTCGGCTCCGTGTGGAGGTGAACTTCCTGTCCGGGTGAGTCGAGCTGATGATGAAGTTGATGATGTGTTCTGGTACATGTGTGTTGTTAGTATGCCGCGGACACCGGCTCCCGTCATGCATCACGTCCTCCTGCTGCTCCTCTGATCCTCATCAACTTGTGATTCGATCAGTTTTTTGGGGGTTAATTTTTAATATGAACACCTTTTGTTATGGATGAGGACGTCGCGCGCACTGCGAACTTTTCCTGCGCTGTTCGGGTTTGACAGCTAATGCGCAAAGATTGACGGGTAACGGGAGGGTCAGGGAGCCGGGTCGCGTCCAGCTGCTGTCTGAGGAGTCATCTGGGAATCTGAACTTTAAAAAAGGAGACATCTGTCCCACCTGGAGCTGCTTCCTTCAGATTAAACTACCAGCAGGGGGGTCGGACAGAAATATGAACCACTTAAAGCATCAGAAATGGGCTCAGTATGTGTGAAATTTTACATTTTTAGCAACAAAAATTGCATTTTTTTCAGTTTTCATCAAATTCCTATTTATTGGGTTCAGGTTTCTTCATGTTACTGAAATAAAAAAAAGGTACAAAAAAATGATAAATTCTTAAAAACTGGTGTGATGGTTGAATAAAAAAGTTAAACATCTTACCTGAGACTTTATTACATTCATATTTTTACATTATTAGGGCATATTAGCCAAAATGAATGAAAAATGCAACATTTCTCATTTTCTTGAAGTTAAATCGTCTAAAAACCACACTATTTGAGAGTTTTAAGCATTTTGATGTTTTATGAAGCTGCAGGGAAGAAAACACTTCTGTGAATCTGTAAAACTGGTCATTTGTTGTCTTTAAATTCCATAAATCCTTGCAAAAATTTCTATTCTTTTGCAAAACAACTGATCAGTGTCCTTAAAAAAATCAGATTTTAAAAACTTGTCATGATTCGGTCACCAAACAGAGCATTGTCTGCAGGTTTCACAAACCTTTTCCCCCCTAAAAACATGCAAGTTTCTACGTAAAGACCAAACGTTACCCATCAGGATCAGATCCGTCTGCGTGTCGACACCTGATCAGTGAGGATCAATCCGATCTACGAGTGAGGAGCTCCAACGTGAACGACAGGAATAACGCTGAGCTGCAGGGACGGGGATGGAGAGTCAGCCTCTGCAGGACTCTGCTCTGGTCTGGTGTAAATGTCCTGGAGGGTCTGAGCGAAGCCCTCATGCAACTCAGTCCTCATGGATTACAAATGTCAACGAAGTGACTTTTAAGGCAAAATCAGACTTGAAATATAGCTGCACGATATATTGAAGATTGATCACATTATTGATATCGTAAAGGTTTCTAATATGTTACAGACACAATCAGATGGACGTCTAGAGACCAGACATCTGGTTTATGATGGTTCTCAAAGTGAGAAATGTAGATTTATTTTAACTCATGTCATTATATTCAATAATATTAGACGATTTCCTGATATCAAACATAAAATGCCCTGACGTTGAACTCATTACTTTCTTTTAAACTAATTGTCCAAAATCAAAGAGAATCCACTCTTCTGGCTTTCGGAGACGCCCGGATCGGTTCCTGTGTTTTCTGGTCCGCGTTCTGAGTGATGGATGAGAATATGGATGGGAGAAAGCGTGTGATTGGTAACTGAGCGCTGTGGCGCTGGTAATCCTGTTGTGAGACTGGCAAATGGGATTAGAGCAGCGAGTGTGTAAAATAAAACGGAGCCGAGGGAAGACCGGGGTCGCTTTACATTCACAGCTTTGTCTCACATTTTCACTTCATTTAGCAGCATCACTTTGACACCGGCCGGCGGAGAGCCTCCACAGGCGGTCCGATACCAGGCATTAAAAAGCTGGAACTGCCACTTCGAGTCCACAGATTGGTGAAATCTGGTGCTTTTTTTCTGTAAAACGTTGAAACATTTCAAGGATTTGGCAGAAAATCAGCAGGTTTAAGCTCCCTGATGTCAGAAAGGAGGTGGAATCTAACCTTAAATGAGGCTTTAAAGGCAGATTTAGACTTAAAAGTTCAAATCAAAGCACTAAAAAGCCGTTAGTGAGGGTTTTAGCTCCACGGTTGCTCATTAAAGATGAGGCTATCGCTGCTTTGTTCTACCCAACAAGATCAAACATGAGGCTTTTTCACGACTTTTATCAGGATTCGATCTGTTTTCTCTCGTTCGTCCACGTGACGGAGAAATGGAAGCCTTCATGAAACGCTCCTGAACATTTCATTTAGATCGGACTCTTTAATTTTTAAAATGATAAACAACCGCGCTCAGGGGAAAGAAAAAAAAAAGCATCGATTTCTGCAGTGCATGGCATGCCTAATAAATTAAAATCAACTGGATGGTAAATCAGAAGAAACTCATTAAATAAAAAGCCAATATCTGCTTTACTGAGCCCACTGTTGTAGCCACAACTACATTACCGTTATCTCCAGTCTGAGCTCCATCTCCACTCCTGTAGGACGTGTGTGTGTGTGTGTGTGTGTGTGTGTGTGTTAGGGAACTGACATGCATGCAGTTGGCTCGATTTGACCACCACGCCAGCTCCAGCTCCAGCTCCAGCAGCCCTGCAGCCAGATCTGCTCCACTTTTCACCTCCACCATTAACCCATCATATAGATTAGAGTTCATTTTTTAGTTTTAGCAGCTGATAAGTTTTTGCACTTTGACTGAAAATGCAAATCAGGATGAAGAAATTAGAAAAAAAAAACCCAGGTTGTGAGTTTTCCAATGAATTCCGACTCTAGGTGTCTGCAGAGGTGGCAGTCACGCAGCTGTGATTTATTTCTGTTTTAATTATTAGCGCTCGACTAATGACTTTCCTGTGGTGAACTACAACAAATCACTTCCACAGGATGTGTGCAGTGTGCTGCTATTTTTTTTTTTATTTTGCCGGGGGGAACGGAGAGGAAGTAAAACGAGAAGTGGAGGATCTGTGTGGGAAGAAAGAGGTCACTGTATGCCAAAGCAATTACCTTCCTCACCCAGGGCTCTGCCAATACTTTACATAGAGGAGAGACAAAGAGAGGTCAGAGAGGAAGTGAATGTACTCGCGGTCAAGCGCTGGAAACGTCTGCCTGCTAAACTTCTCCTGGAGTTCAACGTTTGCCAGCGCGCTCTGCTCCCGTGCACCTCCGTTTTATGGAATATTAATTGAGGGAATGTGTTGAATTTATTGTTGGTCCAAATCCTGGATTCTGCTTGAATCTTCTGCCTGTTTTGATCTTTCAGAGTTCGGTGTTTTACATTTATTCAGAAAAGTCCCACAAAATAAAGGAATTTGAGAGAAAAAAAAAATACAATAAACGGTCTCTAAAAAAAGGCTCCCTAAACTAAAAAAAACTTGTGAAGAAATTCCAACATTAACTTTGTAGTGATTTAAGATTAAGACATTGTTGATGATGAAACAGCTGAGATCAACAGAAATGTTAAAGCTGCTGCCAGTGGCTCATTGGGGTTACCATGGTAACCACCAGTGGCTCATTAACCCTCTTTACCATCCATCCATCTTTACCGTCCTCTGACAAGATCTGTATTTTTATTTCTCATCACCAGGAATCTTGAACCATTCAGGAAGTTAAAAAAAGTAAAAAAAAAAAAAAAAAACCAAAGTACCAGAAAGTAGAGAAAAAACTATTTCTTCACAGTAGCACCTGGATTTCTGTAATATGAGCTCGTCCAATCACAGACAAGGCTGTCGCATGATCTTCTCACTCCTGGATGGTTGGTCCACTTCAAAAAGAGAAAACGATGGTTTCTCATTATTATGGAAAACTAGATAGATAGATAGATAGATAGATAGATAGATAGATAGATAGATAGATAGATAGATAGATAGATAGATAGATAGATATAGATAACTTTATTCATCCCTCGGGAAAAAATTTCCTCTGGGAAATTCAGTAAACTAGACATCAGGGTAAAGATAAATCCGGGTGGTCAATTTAGAATTATGCTCATTAGAGGATTAAGGTCACCATGGTAACTATACCTGTGTCTCTCAAACCCCACGTCTGATAGGAACAAAAAAATAAGCCTCAGATAAAAATCTGCTATACGAAAACTAAAAGTTGAGTTGAAACCCAAATAGCCCACAGCTCCGGGTCCAAAGCAGAGAAACGACTTCCCTAGGGACAAATAAAAGATACATTATTATTATTATATAGAAATGACTCTTAAACAGTGAGCAGCAGAAGCTTCTGATCGCCACACTTGTAATTTTTTCTAGTGTTTTATGTAGGAGATCTGATAAAAAGACCCTTCACTTCCAGTTTTAGAGAGAATATTTTGAACTAAAGCCTAATGAAGCACAACGGTAAACTCTCTGGACTCAGAGGACATTTAAGAGGACAACACAAGTCCTACAGCAGTGAGAGACACAGCGAGTGAAAGAAGACAAAAATACCCACGTTTTGATGTATAATTTTAATTTGTAGTAAAACATTTGTGAGCGTAAAAAGAGTTTGTTTGCAAAAACTGTAAAGTTCAGTTGCACATTCGGTGTAAAGACCTCCAAAGCAAATAAACTGATAAAACCGTAAAAGAGATTAAAAGCCATTTCAGTCACGTAAAGTCCAACTTCCTGAATCCTGTTTCAACTTTATATGATGTTTCTATTGTGAAGTCTATAGAGCTCCAAAAGGGGGCGGGGTTTTCTCACCTGTCTCTCCCAACTGATTGTTTTCTTCGGGGAAATTTCTCAGTTTTTTGCAAATATTTCCCACATCCTACAATCCACTAGCCTAGTAAACCAGACCGTCTGTACTGCTCTGCAGACTTTGGTCTAGCCTCGCTCCATTGGAACCTCAGCAGCCCACTGATTGGTCCGGTCGGTCTTGTACCCGGCTAATCACAACGCTCTAACGGTTTGGTGGGCGGGATTAGCCGGTGACGGCAGAGCTTAGACTCTAAATTAAAAAAACATGGCGGCAGCTCAGGAACCGTGCTCATTTGAAACGGCTTTGCCATCAACTTTGGACGATTTAAGCCTGATTTATACTTCTCCGTCTGCGTCGTTACGGAGACACGCAACGCCATTATGCGTCGACGCAAGCTCTCTACGACATGCTCGCAGAGGCTGACGGAGACATGCCCAAAATTCTAACTATGCGTCGAAAGCGACGGACAACGCATGCCTGTGATTGGTCGGCTCAACACCCCGTGATCATTTCCGGCTTCATGCCGCTATCAACAGAGTAGTAATAGTAGAATCTCACGGAAGCAGATATGGATCAGCTCGAGAACCGTCTGGCAGACGAAGTACGAACATTTATATCATCCATCAGTGTCCCTAAAGGGTTAAACAAGAGCTACATTTTCGCTCGTCGTCTGCCTCGTCCTCACTGAACGGACGGACAGACATTCAACAGACGCCGCTGTCTCCTCACTTCTGTTTAATTCTTTTTAACAACATTGTTTGTTCTTCGAGATCAATCTGTTCAAACTCAATCAAAATTCGCTCTCTGTCGGCCATTACTGAGCTGAAATAAACAAACTTTGGTCGACCGGAGGCATTACTGCAGAAAAGTTATGCGCCCTCTGCTGTCCTGGTGGAGAATTGCTTCACAACACTGACGGAGAAGTAAAAATCAAAAACGTCTCCGTCAATACGTGTGCGTCTGAGCGCAAACGTGCTGTCGGAGAAGTATAAATCAGGCTTTAGGTTTGGGCTTTTGACCAGATAGAGGCACTTAAGGCTTTTATTTTGAAAAAAGATGTATTGGCTGCTTATCCAACGGGACACGGTAAAAGCTTAATCTACCAGCTGGCTCAAGTTGTTGCTAAACAGCTCTGATTGTTCTAGCACAGTGGTTCTCAAACTTTTTTACCCGAGTACCACCTAAAACCTATGTAGGATCTTCAAGTACCACCATGATGTTGGACCTTTAAATAATGCACAATTTGATTGTTTTTATACTGAATCAGGGGTCTCTCTAGATATTTTCATAATCTGTCATTTTGACTGACAGGGTACAAAAAAATCCAGTCATAATCCATTTTTATCTGTCACTTATTAATAAAAAACATGATGATGACTTTTTCAACATTATTTACTTTTCATTCATTTTAACAATATTGTAATGGTCTCTCACACAAAAAGTCAGTTTTTCCAAATCTCTGAGTTTTATTTACTAACAGGAAGACTGTCAGCTGTCGTGCGTTACAAAAAAACAAACATCAAGTGGTTTTCTGGGTCTGCACTCTCTCTCCTCCAGCTGTCACGCACCCCACGCCGCCTCGTTACCAAAGCAACCCGTAGATCAGCTGTTTTCAAACAAATCAGGAAACTCAATGTGGTTCATTTTGGTCAGAAAGGCGGAATAAAATAAATGTAATGGATGTATTGATCAGCTTGAAGGATCAGGTCCGAACCCAAGTGCGTTATGTGCGCACCTCTAGTCCCGCTGCGCTCCACGGTAGAGGAGCGCTCATTAGTTGGGCCGGGCGCGCGCCGCAGACCGATGGAAGCGCACCACCTCGGTGACAATCCCCCCACCCCCCACCCCTCTCTCAAACACCGACCGGCTGCCCCCCAATGTGTGTAAAACGCCCCCTCTTCCCTCTCCCACTGGCGCTGGGTCTTTGCGTAATGACTGAAAGAGCTAGATCGCGGATACAAGCGGCTGAAATGAGTTTCCTCTGCAGGATGGCCGGGATTATTAGAGATAGGATGAGTTTGGACATTTGGAGTTTGGAGACTCGGAGTAGAACCGCTGATCTAGAACCAGTTGAGGCGGTTTGGACAAGTTGGGTGGAGGAGGAGGAAGCTGGGGAGTCGGGGGTCTGGGCTCCTGGCCCGCTACCCGGACCTAGATAAGCGGAAAAAGGCGAGGTGATATCCCGTCATTACACACAGCTGCTGCTCGCTGAGATTTTAATTCGCTCTGCGCGGTCAGAAGGCGCGTGCCTAAAAATACTTTAAGAGTGGTGAAAATATACCCACATTAGGCCACCTCCCGTTACAAACGCTTAATTAAAAAAAAAGTTCACTATTTTAGTCACCAATATTTCATTAAAAACAAAAGGGTTGGGTCCTCCACGTACCACAGTTTGAGAATGACTGTTCTAGCACTATCCAGCATGTGAAGACAGTTTGATTGACAACAGTTGATCCCGCCCCTATGAATGAGTCTTTTCAGTGGATTGTGGCCAGACTATATATATCCACATAGTCTGGTTTACCAGGATAACAACGTACCTCTACCAAAGGCAACAATCCATAATTCCTGATCAAACTGCACGTTTTGATGCATTAATGAACTATTTATTACAGAACGGTAAACAGTAGCAGTTTGGATGCTTCAGTGCTCATTAGCTGACTTATTAATAATAATAATATGAAGTTTATGTAATTGCTCCACCACTCAGGACTTCCAGGACATTATCTGTCAGGAGCCTTGCTCGGCTCTGACAGGTCGTCATGTTCTGGCGTCTTGGGGGATCTGTCACAGCGTGGAGACATACCCCCCCGCCCACGTCGCGTGCGCTCGGCCCGGCCCGGCCCGAACTCAGGAGTAGAGGTCAGGAGCGCCTGGGCCGTTTGTGCTGCTGACAGCTCAGATTTATTTTTAATCCCGGTGATGAGAGCTCGGATCATGTGGCTCGTTAGAGTTGAGTGGCGAGCTTCTTCCACCGTCACGATCTCAGACGATGGAAATGTGACAAAATAACGACCTTGCTGAGGTATAGCCCAGATAATTGTGAGCCGGCTGAATGGCGTTTGATTGTTATTCCACGCAGCCACTGTTGTTTCACTCGATGTGAAATATCTTCGCTTGCATTCAGTGAAAAACCTCGTCATTTTCCCTCCATCGTACCCTTATTAACACTTTGACCTCGGCCAATTTCCCTCCTTTTGTGCGTAGGTGAGTGTGTGTGTGTGTGTTGATTGTATTTGCTGCAGCTACTGTCTGTTCATTTTTCACCGCTTTCCTTGGGATTGGTGAAAAAAATGTCATTATCATTGCATCAGCAGGCACATTACTTGCTATCTAAAGTGACTGCGGTCATACAGGCAATTCTGCTGACACTCCTTTCTCTCTTCTCCCCTCTATGTCTTTGTCTCTCCCTTTTTTCTTCCCTCTTTTTTGTTCTGATAGGTGCCAATTACAAAGAGTCTGGGTCGAAGCCTCCCTAGTCGCCGGTGACCCTCTTGGCTAGCTTTGTTGTCAACTTTCTGGCTCCAGAGTGAAAGGAATTACCCCATTTTCAGTCCTCAAAGAGGAAGGAAGGAGAAAGACGAGCAATGCAGGAAAATGCAGAGCGTATGTGCTTATTTTGGGGTCTGACCGCTGTTGCTTCTCGGTGAAACACAAGGTCCGGACTGTACGGATAAAACCCCAAGGGTTTTGACATTTCAGCTTTTTTTATTTTTAATTTGGCTCCTCTTCCTGCTTCAGTGCCTTTTGGAAGGGAGCCTAAAACGATGGGTTGTTGCTGCTCAGGCATACGCAGAGCTCTGGCTCTCCTGGTGCTCCTGTTCGTCCTGAGGGGAAGGGGCCGCTGCTGGGGGCTGCAGCCCGCCTCTGGGGACCCGGAGAAGTCCCCGCTCTCTGATCCAGACCCCCGGGACGTCCTGCAGAGGCACAAACGCAGCTGGGTATGGAACCAGTTCTTCGTATTGGAGGAGTACACGGGAAACGAACCGCTCTACGTCGGCAAGGTAAGTGACCCGTGACTCTTTACTGGGTCCAGGCGACCCAATCAGCTGTCAGGAATCCAAATTCTTATCCGGTTAAAAATATTTCCCGTTGTCTGCAGGCTTACTGCACCTGTATGGTGATTCAGATATCAATAACCTGTTAACCTGCAGAATCTGGGACGCAGCAGACTTCTTATCATATCCCCTCTGCCCTATATAAAATGCTAAACTAATGTAAAGGTTTTGTGCAGGAAATCTGCCAGACGGCTTGGAGAAACTTTTTGAAATCAGCGTTGATGTGACAAAGTAATTTGCATCGTATTCAGTCCCCAGGAAAAAAAAAAAGTATACATTACACAAATGTGTTCCAGTGCAGTGGATGTTCTGCCAAGGCCTAAGCAGACGGATCAAAGTGATGCCTGTTCTGGCAGGTAAATAAGTACCAAACCGATGTAAGGCACAAGTGGTGTGGGTAATGTAGGGCTGCACTAACAAAGTGACTAATCCTTCTTTTATGAGATGCCGTTTCCTCATTCAATCCCACGTTCCTCTGTAAAAAGTCCAATAAAGGAAGGAGACTATGGATACACGACTTAAAGTAGACGATAAAAACACTCACCCTCGATTTCACTGAAGTTTGATTCTAGATTGTAGCACATTAGCACACAGTTACACACTCTGGGGACATTTTGGAGCCTCTAAGTGCTGTTCGTACTGTAATAAAGCAGGAAATGTACTCAAACATAGAAAGGACATTTGTTTTTTGACATTCAAAATGCCTAACTGGAGCTTAAGATGCATATAAATGTGTTTAAATGCTCAAGTGTGCAACATTTCTCACAGAGTAAAATATCAAGTGATTTCTGTACCTGATGGGTGATCATCAGGTAAAGGTAGGCGGTTAATTTGAGCCTCAGAAAAACCAAATAAACCCACAGCTTAGGGTGGTTTTTTATTTATTTCTGCTGTAAAAAAATCTGTTAAATGTAAAAATTGTGTTTTACAAAATGTTTTGATTCAAAATAACCTTTGAATGCTAAATAGATCAATTCATTTCCCCTCTCCTTTCCTCATTAGATAACTGGTGTTGTGTAGAAAAAAGTAACCTTATTGTAGAAGTCAGTTTATCATAATAATTAGACAAGATCTTCAACGCAGATACCCATAATTCAATTCTTCTCGTCAAAGTGAAAATGATCATAAATCAGGTCAACCACTTGGTGGCACACAGTTTGGTCTCTACGTCATACTCAATTAGAACTGAACTCAATTAGAAAAAGGTCTACATTTTAAAAAATCTGAAAAATATGTAGAAAGTTAAATATTATTACTTAAGATTAATATTATTTTTATGGAGTTGTCAATTGCAAACCTGAAAGAGCCACTTAAAAATCCATGGAGGAGTCCGCGGTCTGGGGGGTGCAGGTGGTTACCACTTGCCTTTATACAGCAGTGGAGCTGCGCGGGAGGTGCGGCGCCGATTCACGGTGGATTTTATTACACACTGTCAGAAACAAAGGACAAGAATTGTACCTTTTTTGTCACTGGGGTGGTACCCTCAAAAGTACAGTTTTGTACCTTTAACTGGGGGTTGTATCCTAAGGGGTACAAATATGTACCCTTTAGGATACATATTTGTACCCCTTAAGATACATATTTGTACCCTTTAGAGGAACAAATTTGTACCCTAAGGTACAGGTGTGACTAGTAAAAGGTACAAACTACAAGGGTAAAATTTTTTTACCCCAGTTAAGGTTCAAAATGGTACCCTCAAAAGGTACAATTTTGTACCTTAACTGGGGGTACAAATTTTTACCTTTTGTAGTTTGTACCTTTTACTAGTCACACCTGTACCTTAGGGTACAAATTTGTACCCCTTAGTGGACACATACGTATGTACCCTAAGGAGTATAAATATGTACACTAAAAGTTACATATTTGTTCCCCTTAGGATATAACCCCCAGTTAAAGGAACAAAACTGTACTTTTGAGGGTACCACCCCAGTGACAAAAAAAGGTACAATTCTTGTCCTTTATTTCTGACAGTGCATGATGACAGCTTGGGGAACACAGTACATGGCTCGAGGGCCGCCTATTGAGTACCCTGTATTATATTATAACCCATAATGTCCTAAATTGAAGAACGACTATTTTTTTTACCTCAGTGTGAACTTTAAAGGTCCATACTTTTACTTCATGCATGAAGTAACCAATGAGCTCAATGATTTTTAAAAATAAATGTGGAACCAAAACTAGCAGGTGCAATTAATGTTTAAAGGACAAAAATAGATGCAGAAGATAATGTTGATAGAAACAACAGCTCAATGTTTTTAAGAGCAGTATACCCTATAAGGTTGATGTTTTACTGATTAGAAAAATGAAGAAGTGTAGTTGGTTTGGTTTTATATTAAACTGGATGAAGAGTTATCTACTTAACAGTTTGTGTAAATAAACACACCAAGATTCATGAGTATCACATGTGGTGTACCTCAAGGTTCAGTTTTAGGGCCACATTTGTTTATGATGTGTTAATGCAGAGCATCAGAGAAATTATTTGTTGATGACACAATTATTTTCTGTTCTGGAGAGAAATTGTTGTGGCTTTTTGGAAACGATCACAATCAGACTAATGAATACACTAACAATAATAAAAAAAAGCTTTAAAATTTAAGGATTGATTGACTGATTCTACAACAGCTCAAATAACCTTCAAATCAATAAATAGTTTCTTACAGATAGAATAAAGAAAATGTTTTCAGAGAGAGAATGTGTTCTAATTTAAGAGAACTCAATCGAGTGTCAGAACAATTTTAAAAAATCTATGTTACCCTAAAACAAATTCAACCAACTCAGTTAAACTGAGCTCCAACACCAGAGGAAAAATTAAGAAAATCTTTGAAGATCTAACTAATTTATGCTGTTTTAAACCAACATAAATCCTCAAAGGTCTCATATAGTTAAATGAAAATTAATCTTTTTATATTTTACCTAAACAAAGTAATTTTTTTGGTTTTAGATTTACATTTAAAAGCAACAAGAAAAACATGTAACAAATGTTAACTCAATGGGATTAGGTTTTACAATTTTTTCAATTTAAATCAATCAAACGAGTTTTTTAGTGTAACTGGACTATTATGTTAATAAAAGTTGGTTTTAATATTGTGGCTGATCTGTGTAGCTTAGCACAACAAAATGAACTGGATTAAAAGTGTTTCATGCATATTGATAAAATAATGAGTTTAAAGCAAGAACAATAGCCTATCTGTAAAAGCGGTTTTGAATCGGCAGCAAGCCTCCTGTAGTTTTTGTTCAAGAAGAAAATCGTCAAACTATCTCGTAGCTTTAGGTGTCAGATACATAATTTGAGAAGGAGAAAGTAGAAATGTTTCCCTATAAATCCTATGTACTAAAAATATAAAAGCAACACTCAAGAAAAGACCCACAAGAGCACTTGAGAACTGTTGTGTGAAGAGTGTTAAAAGCCAAACTCATCCTCCTTAAAATAAATGTTAAAGTTCACTTTGTAAAGTGTAAGTGCAGCGCAAGTCCTCGGCTTTTAGCACCGTCGTCTAAATGGACCGCTCCCCGCTGCAGAAAGTGACTCCAGCACGTGCAGCGAGAGCCAGATGGGTCTCGGATTGGTCTCTAGATCCCCGTTATCTTGGAGAATTTTCTGGTCTTATTATTAAATTAGTTTTCGTCTTTCCGCTCATCTGCGGGATAATCGTTTCTTATCCGCCGTGTATTTGCCGGGGTCTGCTCCTGCGAGCCCATTTCCTTGCTGTTTTCTGAACTGAATTAGCATCTCCAGCAGGAATTAGGGAACATTCGACTGTCCCATTGTTCTCCCTGGTTTTTGCCAGAGGGATGCTGGGAGGAGAGCATCTAAATCACAATGAGCATATTTGTGGCTCTGCTGGAGTTCAGCTAAGGGTCATTTCTTGTCCATGTGTCCACGGTGAAATATCGTCTCTGATCCGCGT
The DNA here is from genome assembly GCA_006937965.1 of Callopanchax toddi. Lineage (NCBI taxonomy): Eukaryota > Metazoa > Chordata > Actinopteri > Cyprinodontiformes > Nothobranchiidae > Callopanchax > Callopanchax toddi. The sequence goes on from SSNR01000004.1 coordinate 3,926,645, forward strand.
GCATCTCCAGATATCTGTTGTGTCTGACTTGTGGAGGAGGGGGCTCTGATATATGATGTTCTGATGTTCTGTCCTTGCCCATGGTTAGCCATTTGACAGTAAAAAAAAACAAAAAAAAACTGAGACCAGTGTCTCACTTAGGAGAGCTTTTCTGTCACACTTTTCTTCTGTCTGACTGCTCTTCTTGTTAGGGAATCCTGGAGGATGCTAACAGACTGATTACCTATTCATAGTGGAGATCTGCTCAGCCACGTGGAATCTACAAAAACTCATTTGCAGTTTTTGTCCCTTTTTTGTGAATTAATTGATCATCTATGTACAGAGCGGTGAAAAAGTATCTACCCCCTCATAGATTAATGCAAAATGCATTGGTTGTTTAACAAAATAAGGGGGGAAAGAAATCACAGTAATACAAATAACAAGGGAACACAGTTAATAAAGGAAAACAGGCGAAAAAGTAATTGTCGCCCTGGTAAATAATGAATGAACCTGTTATTCAGTCCCACTAGCCGGTCTGACAACATGAAGTCGGCTAAAAGATCTCAAAAAGCAACACATCTAAAGCACCGTATACGTCATCGGTTAAGGCTAATGTCAGAGGTCAACAATAAGAAAATGACCAGGTTTCAAATACGGCGTCACGGGAGAGATCCGTGAGCAAAACCTCGGCTGACCAGATAGAACACAAAGTATATCTCACACCATCTGGATGATTCTCAAGACTTCTGGGAATATTTTCTGTGGACCATTTTGTAAAGTGTGTCCAGTTACATCTGGAGTCAGACCTGGTGGTGGTAGTGTGATGGACTGGGGCTGCTTTGCTGCTTCAGGACCTGGATGGACCGTAGGCTGTAACTGATGGATGAATGCAATGTGGCTGAATTAAAACTATCCTGAAAAGGGGAAGGAGTGGATTAGAAACCCCCCACAGTGATGTGAGAGACTCATTACTACTAATTTATAAATAACACCAAAGCCCAAACAGTCATAAATCTGTACCGCTGTTGTGTCATTTTACCAATCCGGGCAAAGAAAACAGCATCAGGAGTGTAAACATCTTTTACATCTGACCTCGTGTCCGGGCTCAATCCAGCCCTCCTTCAGAAAAATAGAAAATCTGATTCATTTGCTCCCCACGGGAGGAGCAGCCTGCCGGGGAGCTGGAGAGGCTGTCACATTATTCGTTCCCTCAGATCATAGTTGTCACACAGTGTGTGTTTGTTTGGCATCACAAGGGCACGCTGCTGCTGTAAAATATCTAGGCAGGACACCCTGACCCGGAGCGACATGGAAGGTCCTGCCATGTCAAGAAAATGACCTTAATAGAAATGAATTCTTTGTGTTGCTTCTGCAATGAGAAAAGAATAAAAATACTTAAAACCCCAACACGGCTGCAGCAAGTTTCCTGAATTTCCAGGCAAAAATACTTAAGGAAAGACGTGACCAGTCATGGCTTTTGTCAGATGTATCTGTGCATCTAATATGACAAACAATAGGAATGTGTGTCCAAACAAAAAGGCACAGTCGCTGCATGACTTGGCCCGCCGCGTGGCTGGAAGCAACGCGAAACATGATCCAGTTGGTAGGAAATGGGAAGTCATCACTTTGGCCTGACTGCTCCCTTTGCATCTGCAGTCTGTTTGGCTTTAATGCATTCTGTCAGATTGTGAATTTCACAACCAAATCCCTCATTACGCCTTGGCGCCCAGCCTCGGGTAAAGCGTGCTGGCCTGGAATCAGCTGCAGTCGCGTCGAGCCGGTGGAGACGTGCATTAAAAGAACCTCCAACTAAGCAGCAGACTCCGCTGCAAGTCGGTGACGCTTAAACAAGCGAAACCGCCGCAGCGAGTCAGCCACTTAACAAACACCGGCGGTTCTGGTAAACACGATGCTATTAACGGTTTCTGCAGGGCGTTAGACTAAATATTTGCAAAGCATCTGCTGAGTAAGGGATGTTCAGAGGCAATGTTTGCTCCACGTGAAAAAATAAAAAATCAGTGTTTATATTGTTAATGCATGAAGCCTTCTTGCTTCAGATGAAGATGTTTTATCTTGTTTGATGCGTAAATAAAACTTTAAGTCACTGGACATGCAAGAAAACAAACATCATTTATAGAGATGCCCTGAAAAAGTCCTACCAGCTGTTCATTCAATGCAAGGAACGGGCTGACCATAGTGTTTTTACCTGCATATGCATTTATTTTAGGAAAGTTCCTGACTCTGTAGTAGGGTTAGAACCGTTCATTTTTTTGTATTACCTGTGACTTCAGTGAGCATAGCAACATGAACCCAGAGATCAAAGATGCCCTAAAATAAATCAATACAACAATTAAAAACCATTAAAAACAATAAAACAGAAATAAATCATGAATCCCGTCACTAGGTAAAATGCCAATGCAGAGCAGAAACTCCGACTTGTTCTTTTATGCCCGGAATTTGTGTTAATAAGTTAAAAATACATCTGGTTGTGTTTATTACATTTTTTGTATTGAAGTTGAATGTTAGTGAGTTTTCATGTTCCGCCCGTGCATGCATCGGCTTTCTCCGGTCACTCCGGTTTTTTTCCTCAGTCTGAAAACACCAGGGTTCGTAAGGGTTCTTGTAATTCTCGAAGATGCCTGAATTTTTTTTTCCAAGTTTTTGAAAGTGCTTAAACTTTTAATTAAAAAAAAAAAAATCTAAAACAAACCAAAAGAAAGAATTTGCTCCCTTACAGATTTCTTGTGTTTTGACTTTTGTGACACCTAAATGTTTCAGGTCAACAAAGACAACCTGAGTAAATATTAAAGGTGGTTTTCCAATGATGATTTCATTGTATTGGTCTGATTACTGCTAGACCTGTAGAATAAAGAGACCACTTCAATAGAACCTGTCTGACAACATGAAGTATGCTAAAAGATCTCAAAAAGCAAAACATCACAATTCTTTGCTTTTTATTGCGTGCCGACACCTCGTTCAGCAAAACACTTTTGCTCCTAAAAATGAGGAAATTCACCTCATATAAACTGTCACACCTGCCTTTTATCATCAGCATATCAAACTACAGGTCTTCTTCTTCTATGATGTGAAATGGCAGATAGCAATATAGGGTGTTATCGCCACCTACTGTTAAGGAATGTGAATAGATGATGTTCCATTATTTTTTTTTAGCCCAGGCAAAGACCTACGAGTCACTGAAGCTTCATGCAAATTTGGTTGAAAAGTGAAAAGTCGTCTTGTACACGAAGTAGAAAAGCTTGTTTTTGGCTAAAGTTGGACATGCCAAACAGGTAAAACATACCTGGATTTGTTGTTATATCTGGGCTAATTAACAGAGATGACTGGCTGACCTGAAATATCCATAAAAAGAGCATCTTTAGACATAGTTTATGCAACAAAAAAAAACTGCAGATGTTTTTATCAGCATCATTAGTTGTGTTTGCAGTGAGAACTTCAGGGTCTAAAATACTGTAATTCAGTTTAATAATTAAACAATATGCAGCCATGGGATTGCAGGGCATTCCCACAGATAATTACACTGCAGTGAGCGTAACATGTCCACTTCATTAGCATTCTGCGTGGCGTTTACTGTCAAACGGGTTAGAATCATAGAGCACAGGGCGCTGCTGCAAAGGTCAGCCTCGGCAGCGCCTACTCACACTTGCTGGTGCCATAAACACACCGGCGCAGCAGCTGGGGAGTGGTGGGAGCAGCTTGTTGAGCTGGAGAGGAGGGTGATTCAAGCTGACAGGAGGGGGACATCATACACCGGTACCCAGGGACAAAGAGCTCACATTGTGGGGAGCTCATGAAGCATCCTGGGGGCCTGTGGGACGGTGGGAAAGCCTTTCTCTGAGCTCGGGATTCAGACAGGATAAAAACAGCAGAGAAAACTAGACAAGAGGGTAGTTATCAGCGGGGCAGCAGGGAGAACAGCGAGAGAAACATTGTTTACACTCTCACATCTACTGTAGGGGGCTGGAGTCGACGTCGCCTTGGTGACTTTTGAGATGTGAAGTTCAAGCGAGGGTCCAGGGGGAGGTCAGGACGCGGTGCACTTTATACGAAGAGACCAAACCGAACCGTTGTGTTGTTCCAGAGCATCAATCCTCAGACTCTGTCCTCAAATGAGTTTCCTAATAAAGGAGTTTTATTTATAACAATGGGCTGAAAATGAGGCTGAGAACAAGAACAGAATCATCAAGTACAAATTATTTTAGCCTGAATCGAGTTGCCTTCAGCTACAAGACTTCTAACAGTCGATGAATGGATTAATGTCAAAGAAAGCAGAGAAATATGTTATTTGTTTTTTTAGATCAGAGGACTGATTTATTCTGGTATCTGCTGGTTAAATCTAAAGAAAAAACTAAAGCCTGCAGAGAAACTGGACACAGTGGGGAGCAGCCAGCGTGGCAAGGTGACAAAACCCACCGCCGAGGCTCACTAATGAACACATTTTTACCGTTTTCATTCTGATTCGTGTTTTCTGGTTTGTTTTCTTGGCTCTGAGAAGTTTCTTGGCAACTAGGGAACGCTCCTGGACGCTGCCTGGCCAAGAGTTGTAACCAAAGAAGGTGTTACAGCAAAAATCTGTTGCTTTACTCTAAGATGCATAACTCGCCTGGGTCCAGATTATCCGTCAATATATTGGAAGGTAATCTGATATACTGTATATCCTAAGAGAAAAGGGTGAACATAAGTCATCAATGACAATAATAATGGATGAAAACAGATGGAAAACCCAGTAGTTATTTTTGAACATTTTCAATACTTAAAAAAAAAATACAGTAATAATATTGTTGACCGTTATTAGGGCTGGGTGGTGAACCAAAAATGTTTGAATACTGATTTTTATAACTCTTACTGACGCCATTTTGCCCATTTCTCATTTATTTCGAACTCCATTAGCTGCAATCTATACAGCTACTCTTCCTGGAGTCGATACAACTCAAAAAAATATACAGTGATACAAAAAAAAATAGTAATAATAATAATTTTAAAAAGTACAAACCAAACAAAATAACGCACCCTCGTCTCCCCTACTCACACACACTCACACATACATACATACACACTCTAATATTCACAAGACCCAGGCAGTCAGTATTTACAGTACATAGGTACGAGGTAACATAACACAGTAATGCAATACAATTGATTCATAATAGTTCCAGCTATCTTTAGAGTGATCCTAGTCAGTAGGATCAGTAGTAGTACTTGTATAGCGGCTGCTCATATAGCTGCTGCTCGTATAGCGGCTGGTTGTAGCTGCTGCTCGTATAGCGGCTGCTCCTATAGAGGCTGCTCCTATAGAGGCTGCTCGTAGCTGCTGCTCGTATAGCTGCTGCTCGTATAGCGGCTGCTCCTATAGAGGCTGCTCGTAGCTGCTGCTCGTATAGCTGCTGCTCGTATAGCGGCTGCTCGTATAGCGGCTGCTCGTATAGCGGCTGCTCCTATAGAGGCTGCTCGTATAGCTGCTGCTCGTATAGCTGCTGCTCGTATAGCGGCTGCTCGTATAGCTGCTGCTCGTATAGAGGCTGCTCGTAGCTGCTGCTCGTATAGCGGCTGCTCGTATAGCTGCTGCTCGTATAGCGGCTGCTCGTATAGCGGCTGCTCCTATAGAGGCTGCTCGTATAGCTGCTGCTCGTATAGCTGCTGCTCGTATAGCGGCTGCTCGTATAGCGGCTGCTCGTAGCTGCTGCTCGTAGCTGCTGCTCGTATAGCGGCTGCTCGTATAGCGGCTGCTCGTAGCGGCTGCTCGTAGCTGCTGCTCGTATAGCGGCTGCTCGTAGCTGCTGCTCGTAGCGGCTGCTCGTATAGCGGCTGCTCGTATAGCTGCTGCTCGTATAGCGGCTGCTCGTAGCTGCTGCTCGTAGCGGCTGCTCGTATAGCGGCTGCTCGTATAGCGGCTGCTCGTATAGCGGCTGCTCGTAGCTGCTGCTCGTAGCTGCTGCTCGTATAGCGGCTGCTCGTAGCTGCTGCTCGTATAGCGGCTGCTCGTATAGCTGCTGCTCGTATAGCGGCTGCTCGTATAGCGGCTGCTCGTAAAGCGGCTGCTCGTAGCTGCTGCTCGTATAGCGGCTGCTCGTAGCTGCTGCTCGTAAAGCGGCTGCTTGTAGCTGCCACTTGCAGCAGCTCTCTGCTTGGCACTGCTGCTCCATGTGCCACCGCAGGTTACTGCAGTAGCCATGAGTGAGCTACAAGCTGGAGCAATATTGTCAAGAAGAAGTTTGTACCCAGAAAAATGCTTTATCAAAAACTTGATGGATTCAGCAAGGAATATGTGCTGAAAACAAAAGTCAAACTGTGCAGAAAGACTAGCAACAAGTCAAGGTAACACATCCTCCGCCTGCAGTACAAACATGCTTTATTTATTTTTGCATGTACATTTAGCTATTGTCCATTTATCGCCATCGAGGTGAACTTCTCAATATACTGTGATATTGATTTTAGGCCGTATCGCCCAGCCTTAACCGTGATAAACGTCCTCAAATAATCAGAGAAAAACAACAAAATACATATTGTTTCATCTCTACATAGCACAAAACTAACCCTGATCACCGTTTATGGAAAAACTAGTACAGATTAAAGAAAGTGAGAAACAATAAATTCTTGAATCTTTGCCAAAAAGTTTCTTTTCATATCCAGGGCTTGGATTTCCTCACTCTTACCTCTGTCTCGCCTCCTGGCAACACTCTAAATTTATGATGGTCTGTTTGTACCTCTCATGAAGCAGACATGTATCATTTCTCCATCTTGGTTTGCTGTGTATGATAAACACGCTTATAGCTGCTGTAAATCAATTTAGTATTAAGGGATACGGTGGGCCCTAGACGCCAGAGTTAAACAGAGGCTGTTGGGAAAGGGTTTTTTAAAGTTGTCTGCCTGGATCTTCTTTTAGGAGCTTATTTTTGTCTGAATTTGGGGTTGCAGAAGTTTCCTGAAGTGCTGATGTATCGATTTTCCAACATCCCCAACAGGTCGGATCCTGAATAATTCAGAGCTGGTCCTCAGCCTGTGCTGAGCGTATGGATGTATTATGAATACACACAAAAGTTAAATTCTCAGATCTCCCTATTTTTCCTCTACAAAGCGGATATCAGGTGGCCCGGAGACTATTGCATTTGCTATGACGGCGTTATCAAGCGTTCCCCTCCGCTTTGAATAAAGTCAGCGTGGTGAATCTCGGCTGCATACAGATCCAGGCTGACTCAAGTTCTGCTTCTTTTGATCTCCTCAGATGATTCTGAGAAGTTTTAAAACAGATCGAAGGGATGTTTACATTTTTGTGCTATGTGTGAATATATCTAAGCAGCTGGACCCCCTTTAATGGAGACGATATCTGAAAAGAGGAGGACTGATGTTCAGATGACTGAATTTGGAGGCCTAATCTACAGAAGATGCAATACGGTGGTATAGAAAGGATGTACATTTATTATAAACAGACATTTCACATGAATATTAGTGTGAAATGAGAGAAATCTCAACAATGAACAAGAGATGATGCCTATCATGTTTCCTTAACCTTATAGAAGCACTTTAAAAGCTATAAGACTGTAAAGATATTGCGTTTTCCATCTTCATGATGTCTGTTTCACTGCACAGACCCCCAGGTAGATGCTCATTATGTGGAGTGTGTTTTGAGATTGATTTGTTTGGTGTAACCTGCTGCTTCTGATGGGACTCTGGTTAGAAGTCTACAAAAGCTCCAGTAGATTTGATTCAAACAAACATTCCTACACTTCCAGAGGAAGTCTAATTTTAGAAATATTTAGGTGGGAATGTTCCTTTTTGCATTTAGAAAGGATGCATTTTGTAAAAACCACTGAAAGGTCGTCGTGTTTTGTGTAATCCATCCATCCGTCCATTGACTTTTGCTCATCCAAGGTCGGATCATGAAGGTAACAGATCCAGGAGGAAATCCCAGAAATCCCAAGGTCTCCTCCCAGTGGGGCATGCCTAGAAAACATCCAAAGGGAGGCGCACAGGAGACATCCTAATCAGATACCCAAACCACCTCAGCTGACTCCTTTTGATGCGGAGGAGCAGCGACTATACTCCACGCTCCCTCTAGATAACAGAGCTCCTCACCTTATCTCTAAAACTGACCATAGGTGAGGGTAGGAACTATACGCACCAGTAAATGGAGAGCTTTGTCTTTCGACTCAGCTTCCTCTTGACCACGACAGACTGGAGCAACGCCCTCAGTACTGAAGACAATGCCCCAGTCCGTCAGTTCATCTACCGCTCCATTCTACCATCACTCCAGTACAAGACACCAAGATACGTAAGGCAGGGACCGGACAGCCATTGGCCCCGGCACCGCGTATTCCCACAGCACCCCCATTTCGTAATGTTTTCTGGATTTGGGAGAGTTGTTGGGATTGAGGAGCAACAACTGATTTTCTCTTGCAAATTAAAGTGTATCTTCAAGACACAAAATTCAAATTTTCAGTAGGAATGGCGCTGAATTGAGTCAAAACAGCAAAACTGTTTTAATGTCACGGTGATTGTACTTGTCACACTTATTCACAATTTTCTCACACTAGAGAGTAATATATACTACCTTATGTCAAAATTTGATGGATGGTGACCTTTGACCTCCAGCCACGCCCCCTTGACCTCTATTGTTTGAAACCCTTTGATCTTCCTATCCGCTTGACCTCTATTGTTCGACATCCTATTGTTCGTGACCTCTATTGTTTGAAACGGTGACCCCCAAAAACTAAATGTCAAAATTTGATGGATGGTGTGAAACCTTTTGTTCTGACCCATGGGAACTGCTTGACCCCCAAAAACTAAATGTCAAAAAATTTTTGATGTGCGGAGCCCCACCCCTCCAGGGGCGTGAATCTCCCTGCAGGAACCACCCACCCCTTAAGAAACAGTGATTCATCACCCTGGCATGGTGACCCACCCCTCATGACTCAACACTCTTCCCCGCTTTCCCACCCATATTGCGTTTCTCTCCCAATCAGAGGATAGAGGAGGAGTTTCGGTTACACTTTAAATAGACCTATTTTGTTCTAGTTTGTTGTAAAAACAACACGGTTACAAGACGGCAGACATAAAAAAAACAGGCTAGCATGGCTTCAACTGATTCTACAACTCATGGCAAGAATCCAACAATGGCTGATGCCTCTACATCTACAACTCTCCACAAGAATCCAACAACTGCCTCTACAACCCAAGAGAAGAAACCGATCAGTCAAACTCCGACCGATGAGCCTTTTCACGGGAAAACTAAAATGCAACTGCGTAGGAGACAAGCGCCACCCACAGAACCTTTGTACCAGCAATGGTCGTTATCGGAATACGGACTGAATGAGTCATGGTATTACTATTTCAAGTATGACCGAGGAGAACTATGGTTTAACCAGACCAAAGATGATGATCCACTCGGGCATCTTTCGTCAATAGGGGTTCTCGGTTACAACGACTGGGCAATTCTCCGAGATGTGGTTCCTCGTGACAATGAAGAAGAAGAAGAAGAAGAGGAAGACTCACCAACCGAGGCCAAACGAATGAAATATCCTTCAACATGCCCAGAGAAAATGGTGAAAATTGAGCATGACTCACTACTGCAGAGAAAATTGAACTTTCCTTACAACACCGAACTCGTTTTCAGCGCAGTCTGGGAAGGAAAAAAAAGAAACAAACGGTCAGTGGATTTTCCGAGCGTGTATTCGTAAATTCGATGACAAGACACCGTTTGACTTATTCTTCCTCGAAACCGTAAATATGGAATGCGGAGTGTTCAGGGTCCTGCTGGCTATCCCGTACGATGCTTGGATAAACGCAATAAACGAAGTCGCCGACCAGATCGACACCCTTTTCCGTTCATGTCGCTGCTGGAATGATGTTTTGTCTGTGAGGGATATCTAAAAACCCCACCTGTGGACCCTCCCAACCACCCCTCGAGGGAGCCGCCCTTCCCCCATTTAGCAC
>SSNR01000004.1:3945031-3978768 GCA_006937965.1 Callopanchax toddi
GGTGGCGCTTGTCTCCTACGCAGTTGCATTTTAGTTTTCCCGTGAAAAGGCTCATCGGTCGGAGTTTGACCGATCGGTTTCTTCTCTTGGGTTGTAGAGGCAGTTGTTGGATTCTTGTCGAGAGTTGTAGATGTAGAGGCATCAGCCATTGTTGGGGTCTTGCCATAAGTTGTAGAATCAGTTGAAGCCATGCTAGCCTGTTTTTTTATGTCTGCCGTCTTGTAACCGTGTTGTTTTTACAACAAACTAGAACAAAATAGGTCTATTTAAAGTGTAACCGAAACTCCTCCTCTATCCTCTGATTGGGAGAGAAACGCAATATGGGTGGGAAAGCGGGGAAGAGTGTTGAGTCATGAGGGGTGGGTCACCATGCCAGGGTGATGAATCACTGTTTCTTAAGGGGTGGGTGGTTCCTGCAGGGAGATTCACGCCCCTGGAGGGGTGGGGCTCCGCACATCAAAAATTTTTTGACATTTAGTTTTTGGGGGTCAAGCAGTTCCCATGGGTCAGAACAAAAGGTTTCACACCATCCATCAAATTTTGACATTTAGTTTTTGGGGGTCACCGTTTCAAACAATAGAGGTCACGAACAATAGGATGTCGAACAATAGAGGTCAAGCGGATAGGAAGATCAAAGGGTTTCAAACAATAGAGGTCAAGGGGGCGTGGCTGGAGGTCAAAGGTCACCATCCATCAAATTTTGACATAAAGTAGTATATATTACTCTCTCACACTCATAATGGGCTCTGTGCACGCAGCTACGAGAAGTAATTTCCGGTAGAAGGTCAGGATGGACATAAACTTCTGTAGCCGCTGGAAGCACATACTGTGTTTGCTAGTTTCCTTTCGGGAGCTTGTAAATTTGTCTTTTTTGTAAATCTTTCTTCTTTTTTTGTGCGTGGCCTTCTATGTCGAGCTTTTATGTGTTCGTGTCCTAAACATGACATGTGCACTGACAAAATTTGCATTTCAACAACATACTGACAGCAGGTCTAACCACCACTGCTGTGTGCCGTTCTGTACAGTTTCAACAAGATCAACTTCACACCTCCCATCTTTAGCTCGGAGACCAGAAGTCTCGTACCATCCTCACGCCAAACACGGAACTGATGCGTGCACAGAGGCTATTAGGAGTGTAAGAAAATATCGATACACCTAAATATTGCAATATTATGTGTCACATTACTGTATCAATATTCAAAAGCACTATACATTTTTCTGATTTATTATTAAATAATGAGTTTATAACAGCTGTGGTTCATTTTTGTGTTGCATTTAAGACTTCGCCCACTAGTTGGAGCAGTTATTACCTCCTCTACTGTAACAGAACAAGATCTCATGATAATGGTTTAGTGATTTCTTTACTCAACCCAGATATTAAACTGTTATCTCAATTCAAAAACATCATGTCTTCAGTCAGAGGCTTCTTTAGATCCTATACACAAGATCTGTCCTGCCCAGTCTACAAAGAGTTGCCTATATATCGAATTTCCTTCTGGATTTCTGGTTTTAAAATGACAAGTTTTACTAGTATCGCTATAGGATGTAGTCCTAATTCAAAATGGATCACACAAATCTAAATTAATGTCCATATCACGACCGTGGTCGATAAATGAGCCAATTCACCAGAGCTGTGAGGTTAAATTAGACATCCTCTATTAGCAGTGAGTATTTGCTTTAACACACTGGGAAATATCAAAAACAGGAAGTCTGACTGTACGATTTTGAATCGAGGGGAAATACATAAACGCATTATCTCACATTAACCTGATTACTCAGAGTAATCTGCTTTTTTGTATGAGTGTACACATGTATTCTTGTTTAAACCAAAGCTCCATCCACACACACACACACACACACACACACACACACGCATACACACACTTTTTATTTAACTCCCACCCTTCCTCTTCTAGACATTTACCATCCAATAGATGAAGGGACCCTAATATGCTAAAATGGGGGGTGCGTTGGCCACCTCTCGCTGTAATTAAATTCAGTCGTAATGAATCATAGCCACTAATCCTAAAACAGCCTATATTTCCACTGGGAGGGGAAATGACCTACATGTTCTGGCAAAGCTCTCTGTATAGTCGTTCTGCTGCAGCTTTCTGTCTTGGAAGCAAGACAAACCTTTCTTAGGTATTTTAATGACAACATGCACCCATATCAGTGCTGTTCTTCTACTTTACACAGAGCGAAGCTTAAAAAAAAAAACCCAAAACAAGCTGCAGTTGGGGAGTTTTTTCTTAATAAAATGGTCAAACATCCCTTTCTTCAGCCGCTTCTGGCTCGGCTAATGTGTTGTGTCTTGAATAGCAATGTGATGTGCGACGGCTCATTGCTTTGTGGAGAGGAATGTGTGCATAAAACACAAGGTAATTAGGGTATTGTATGAGCGAGTCAGCGGGCTAATGTTGGTGATTCACAATGGCGCTGCTGTACCTTTGCTCTTTGAGGTGTATTTTATCATTTGCAGACGATGTTGGTCGCAGCCCAAGATACTGTCAGGGACTCATTGTGTAAAAAAAAAAAAAAAATGCAGCTGGCAGCAGGAGAACACAAAAATACCACAAACCGTGTGTTTCTGTTTGAGAACGGGACAGGAAAGAAAAGATCAACGCGCCCGCAGTGGAGGGAAGTCCGTTAATTATGATTTCTATCTTTGTTTTGTGTTTGAATCACTGTGTTCAATTCATTAGTCTTTCTTATTTAATCGCCCAGAGCCATTAATTGAATTACAGAGTGCCATATTTCAGCTTTTAATTTGTGTCTTTTGTCCTTGCCAAACAATAACGATGCACAATCAAACACACAGCAGTTAAAACTGTTTTATGTTGGCAGGCTGCTTTTATTTGGTAAATATCTCTCTGTGTTTCTGGATGTATTTTTAAAAAAAGTAAAGTATCTACTCCCTGTGGTGACGTGATGATTCATTATCTGAATAATATCCACCTTTAAAAACAGGAATAAACCTTTATATTGTTTCTATTCTGTTTTATCTCTTGCTAAATTGGAAGAAGCTAACAGGTCCTAATGTTACCATTCATGTTTAGTGTTGTTGTTTTTTCACGAGAAAAGATTTTAACCTTTAGTTTTTGCTCAGACACTTAAAGGGGAAGGTTATGAGCAACATTTAAACACTTCTTGTAGCAAACTCATTGTAAAACCTCATTTTGTAGTTTTATTCACACTGACAAGCTAATAGCTAGTTCAAGCAGAGCTAAGCTAATGGCTAGTTCAAGCAGAGCTAAGCTAATGGCTAGTTCAAGCAGAGCTAAGCTAATGGCTAGTTCAAGCAGAGCTAAGCTAATGGCTAGTTCAAGCAGAGCTAAGCTAATGGCTAGTTCAAGCAGAGCTAAGCTAATGGCTAGTTCAAGCAGAGCTAATGCAGACTGCTGCTGCTTTACATTTCGCCCCCTCCCCATTTTTATTTTGGATAAAAATTCTTGAAATGCACCAGAATGCTACAGCTAGCTGCTGCTGTTGCTATTAGCTCTCATAAATCACTATGAAAATTTATTCAAATAACCACATAATGCTATATTGACATCAATATTAAGATTTATAAAATAGTATTTGCAATAACTGCTATAACATCTTTAAGACTTCAGTTGTTTTAGGGCAGCAGTAATCTTTTTTTTTCATGGTCATGCTATGGCTAGCATTAGCTTGTTTGTCCAAAATAGTTTTTTTTTTTTTACAACTAATAAGATGTTTATAATTCATAGAATTTACACAGTAAAGTTGCGAAAATACAAGAAAATTCTAAAATGAAAAGTGTAGTGACGTTTTAAGAAAAAAAAATCCAGTTATTTGATTTTTAGCTATGATGTGATAAATGTTTAGCTACTTCTACATGTACTCCAGCCAGTAGCTCCTTGACATATATTAGTCGTACCCATCAAAATGATATTTAAGTGAAAATGTTGGTTGTAAGTGAAATTTAAAACCATGTTCACACCTGTCTTAGCTGTGTGGCCTTGACAGTTTGTCTGTGCAGTCTTCAGGATGTCAGATGTAGCCCATGACTTTATAGAAACTATGAACATTCTCATTCTTTACAGTGATTAAAGAAATTATTAAAAATATTAGCAGTTAAAATATGGCATAAATGGAGATTTTGAAAAGAGAATAACAGTGATTGTAATAGTGATTTAGCCTTGGGGCCTAATATGCATCAGCACACATTCTTACTTGTGCTTTAGTTTAAAAAAGGTTTGCTATGAATGCTGTTCTAAATATAAAGTTATATAGTTTCTGTTTTAAAGCAAAGTTTCTAGTTGAATCACTTAAAAACTAAATGCTTTGAAAGATGAGAGTTAAAGCGGCACTCCGGAGGATTTCATCAGGAGAGCAGTTTTTGAATCTAGCGTCCAAAGGCTCCTCCTCAAAACATCTCGACACGCGCGTCCGGTCGCGTGTGCACGCGGCGCATATACTTCGGACATGAACTGTACCGCTCAATGTGTAGGGTTTAATCACTCACAGTTCACAATCTTATTCCAACAATACTACGAGGGTCTGAAGAGCCCTCTCTGTCCCTGCTGCTTCTGATATTAGCTCTGTTAGCAGAGAGCTGCTGCTGGACTCTGAAGCTGAACTTGACTCGGCCCTGGATGAACTTTCTGACCAAAATAAACGCGTAATCTTGTCAAGCCTTGCCATTCTGTGAGGTGAAAGGTTTAAAAATAAAAATAAATCCATCTTTAGCTGGAGAATGGGTAGGTTTTTAGTAGAAATGAGCTGTGAGTCCTCAGTGAACGGCTGAGACGGCAGAGAAACACACGGAGCGTCCTGTACGACAGCGCCCCCTACTGGTACAGGTTTGGTCGATGCGCGTGCATGTTGAGAGAATGCAGAAATTTGAATTTCATTGGCTGAAAAATGTCGGCGGCAAGAAATAATGGAAAGGGGTCTCTAGGAGGAAGGAGGGTCTTCATCAGAATGACAGATGTTGTGGAACTCAACCCATAGATCATAGTTTAGACCTGAAATATCATTTAAAACATTTAGAAAACTTTGATACAGAGAAAAATAATCCAGAGAGCCGCTTTAAGGTGAACTCATTTCTGATGTGACGTTCTTTTAAGTTAAGATAATATTCTGGTCAACTTCACTATGACCAGCTGGTGTTGAGCTGCCATTTAAAGGCCCCCCTTTGCAGGAAGCACATTGATAAAAAGGGAGTCTTGTGTGGATCAGTAGTTGACATTCGCCATGTTGTGTTTATAAGCAGTTTTTAGTGATGTGAAGCTGAACGTCCCACCTACTCCCCCACACACGATCATGGTCTTTAAAATAACTACTTAAAACAAAACACTTTAGAAAATAAATATTTGAACATATGTAAGTGACTTTAGAACTACATGGACCAAAAAAAGTCAACATTTGAAAAAAAAAAAAACCCAAATGTTATTTTCTATTCAGGATTATGGCCCATTGATTTTTGGGGGTTGGTTTAAAACCTGTACTGAAGCCATCCACTAGGGGGTGCAAATGAGTTCCTTTTGACCTCAGCTCCCACATTATGTGCCTCTGTCTAGTTATTTTACATGTTGACAGTATCAACATTGTGTTAGCTTTTCTTTTTAAATGGCAAATCCTGTTCTGATTAATCAACAATTGATTTACGGCTAATGATTTATTTATTATTAGTGTCATATGATATGTAACAGCATTTATCCATTCTATATTCTCTGAGATTTTCTAGTGTTAAAAAAAGTACTTAGAAAACATGTAGAGGTTCTCAATAAAGCAGGTTTCTGAGGAATGTGCTAAACCTGTTCAAGATGTAGAGCAGGAGTTGGGAACCTTTTAGCTAAGGGGCCATTTTTTTTATAAGTCCTCCGCGAGCCACATTCAGTACGTGGGTGGGAACGTGGTTGAGGGTGGGGTAGACGCTGCAGCGGTTTGGATCTGGACCCAGTGGCGGTTCCTCTGAGCCGTTTACGGACCGCAGACCCCTTTCATCACAGAAGCACCACTGGTTGTTTATACGTTTTCCCTCAGAGTTTAATAATTTATTTGACATTGCGTGGCGGGCCCTTTTTAAAGGGGTCTGCGGTCCGTATATGGCCCGGAGGCCAGAGGTTCCCCAGCCCTGTTGTAGAGCTTTTAGAAACTTAAAAATAGGCATCCCAAACACATTAGTTATTTTAAGGTTAAAGCGGTGAAAGAAACAACTATTCACTTTATGCAAATGTTTTTTCAAAGCCTCTGTCTAACGACCAAATTATTGTAAATAATTGTAATTAAACAAGTGACCTTTGCTGCTTTCTCTCTTTGATCCGAGTTGCAGGCGTGGCTCAGAAAGCGTAATTACCCGATGGTTCAGTGAACAATACGCACTCCCACTCATCACTGACTCTACATGACTTGTTTTGGTAATATGATGCATTTAGGATCGGACTTCGGGAGGACCAGGGCTCATAAAACTACAGCTACTGTCTTGAAAAGCACTGGTGGCTGAATCCATTCTCTTCGTTTTTATTCTCTTATCCCAAAGCATTCATTCAATTTCAGGGACAACAGATAAGATAAGTGGATGTTGGCTCGTACCGATGATGTTTGGAGTAATTTGCCGTTTCCTTTTTTATATAATAATACCCATATAAACCAAGGATGTTCTCCGTGAGGAGAATTGAAGAGAAGCATTGAATTTCACATAAAAATGATTCTTTTGTCTCTTATTTCTTCCAATTATTTAGGTGTGACTCATCTGTAGGTGCCATAAGTTAGTCTTTATTTCAAGTCAAGCTGGTAGTTTGTTACATATTTTATATCTAAATGTAATTCCTTTTTTATGTGTAGATGTAAGTTAGAGTGAAAATCCGTCGAATCCACAGAAGTTGGAGGTATTTCTGTGAAGAGATCCTGTTCCTGGAACCCAGCCCATTCATTTTCTATAGCGGAGATGAGTTCATAGTCTGACAGTTTTAAATTATGCCGAGGGGATAAAGCTATGCAAAGACTATGGGATGATTCAGAGATGGATTGGGCTATGATCTAAGGTTGTTATTGAATTTGGCTCCCGATATCCCTCAGAATGAAGAATGGAGTCAGGAGAGTGATTTGCTCGTCCCCCCCCCCCCCTCCTGGTGCAGGACTAAATATATTCACTACTGGAGGCAATGTATACACATCAAAAGTCTTCCTTCCCAAAGGTTCTCTCATGTTGGGGTTTTAACAAGGTGTTTTATTGTTTGAAGTAGTCCTGCTTGTTTGAGTTGTTTATAATCCCTTTGGATCATAGCGGCGCAGTCGATACTGTAAAAGCAGTGGCACTATCCCCGTGTTTTCTTTTCTTTCTCACTAAAAACCGGGCCTCCGTTACATTTGAGACTTTTTTATGTTGTTCTCAAAGAACTAAAGGAAGGCTTGAGTCACAGAGTTCACGCTGCATACTTCAATGCCCGTGGTAGGCGAAGGGCGCGTTTGTTGGTTACGGTAGGTATCTGCTGCACAAAGGGGAAAAAAGCAGAGAAGCTCAAAAAAAAACATGGCGGTGGTCGTTGAGCATCTCATTTCCAATTGTAGAAACAGAACTGGACTCGGTGGATTTTATTTTTCTAATTTAAAACACCATGTGCAACTTGAAAAAGTTAAAAACAGTTATTCTGTTTTATATTTAGATAGCTCTTAGAAGGATCTCAGTTTGGAAAAGCAGATTAGTTCCAGCCCTTTTGATGAACTAATGGCTAGAAACAGCGAGGTCAAGAACAAATTAGATGACTGCTGCCCTAAAGCAATGCAGTCATAGCAGCATTGTTGTACACTTTGAATTATGGTTATTTACAATGAATTTTATAGACATTAGCAAGCGCTACTAGCAGCAGCAGCTAGCTGTAGCATGTCCATTGCAGGCTGGGGTACTTGATTAGTTCTTCCATCCATCCATTTTCTGTAGCTGCTTAATCCTCCACAGAGGGTCGCGGGGCAGCTGGCGCCTATCTCCAGCGGTCAAGGGACGAGAGGCGGGGGACACCCTGGACGGGTCGCCAGTCCATCGCAGGGCCACACAGAGACGAACGAGACAAACAACCACACACCCACTCACACCTAAGGACAATTTACCAGCCCAATTAGCCTGACAGTCATGTCTTTGGACTGTGGGAGGAAACCGGAGTACCCGGAGGAAACCCACGCATGCACGGGGAGAACATGCAAACTCCACGCAGAGAGGCCGCAGAGCCGGGACGCGAACCCATGACCTCCTTGCTGCGAGGCAACAGTGCTAACCAACTGTGCCACCATGCAGCCACTTGATTAGTTCTTAAAGGATTAAAAAAGCTAACAGCTAGTCACAGCGAGGCTAAGACAAAATGCTGTCGTCGTAAAACAATTTGAACCTCGACTTCTGTTTTATACATTTTAACACATGGTTTTTCCGACACAAATATATGGTTGTCCTGGCTGGTATTTTTGTGGCAGAAGCTAGCACTACAGCTAGCCGAAGCTGCTGCTATATGCAGCATCAAATAATAACATCAAATATTTTTATGTAAATAACATCAAGTGTATATAGAAATTAACAGTTGATGTAAAGATTTGTAAACTGTGTAGCTATAACAACCTCGCCTCGCCTTCGTTCGCTTATCCGGGTCGCGGGGGCAGCATCCCAAGAAGGGCATCCCAGGCCATCCTTTCCCTGGCCAGGTCCACCAGCTCCTCAGCGGGGACGCCCAGACGTTCTCAGGCCAACCTGGAGATGTATTTCCTCCAGCTTGTCCTGGCGGCCTCCTGTCGGCAGGACAAGCCAAAACACCTCCCGAGGGAGGCGTCCAGGAGGCATCCTGACCAGGTGCCCGAACCACCTCAACTGGCTCCTTTTGATGTGGGTTACTGAATATTCCTCTGAGTAACTTCTTTTAAGGCTCTGTTCTGTGTGTGTCCCTGACAACATGGTGGAGATTCTCATGAGTCATTAGCCTTTTTAAAACAACTCAAATCAAAAGGTTCATAGCAGTTCATGTCAACACTATTTGATGTATCTGTACATCTTTATTTTTCATCGTAGGGTTTTTTCCTAATGCATTAAAACCCAGTCAGAATTCATTTTTTCTAAATTTTTCCCACAATTAGTTTATAACCTGAACTTATCAGAACATTCCTGCTGTTTTCATTGTCTTGTTGAGGATGCTCATTATTTTTCATATTAAATTACTAAATTCTTCACTCATAATACCAATGTGATGAATGAAAAATCATCAAATTTGATGATTTTTCTACATTTTTTGCTTCTTTCCCATTTTGTATTGCTGCTGCATCAAATTAAGGGTTTATTGAAATTGTATAAATTAAAAAAAAAGTTCTAAAGACAGAAAATATTTTAATTTCTTAAATAATTTAAAAACAGATTAAGAAGCTCCCCATTAAACCTCTCAACTTTTCTGGGCTAGAGGTTTCTGCGTAAATGTTTTTTACGAGGATTCTCAAGGAAAAACAAACTACTCAAATTTTTAATGACATTTTTATTGTTTCACCGCTCGAGTAATAAAAAAAAGGGGAATTGGCAGATTTGTTAGATGTGGCCCTACAGATGTACAATAAACTAATAAAACCGAGTTACTGTCAGTGACACTTTGTGTCTGGAAAATACTCAAAAATTCAATCACGGCCACAAAAGCCTTCAGCAAAGAAAGCGAGAGTCTTTAATATTGGAAAACAAAAGTGACATTAACTATATTGACTGTTGGCTGATGCACTGGAAGCTGTCTGCAACAATAAAATCCATGCAGCCGCTAGAAGCTGTGGAAAGGCTTACCTGATTTTCACACTTCTAACGATGTTACCTGAGCAGAGGAGGAAGCTCAGCGTGGTGCAGCGAAGTGCCAAACAGTTATTTAGGAGACAGGCGTCGATGCAAACTGTTATTATTTAGACCTACAGGACTCCATGCTGGGGCTTTTGTTGATAATTAGCTGTGAGCTGTGATTTGTTTTATGTAAATGCACATTTTCCTGTTTTATCTCCTAAAATGATCAAATCTCTTCTTAAGCGGCGTCCTTTCCTATGAGGAAGTTCATTTACGTGACTATAAGCATATGCAACGTGTACATTTATAATTAAGACGTGTGGTTATAAATTAAAATCCCTCAGCGCCTCTCCTTATTAATTCCACTTTTAATTCTGGGACACACTCCTCAGATTATAACACATTTTATTAAATTTAAATTAATTCCTTTATCTCGTCTCCCCAAATTAGCACACCGGGTTAAAAGTTGGTGAATTTAATCACAGCAGTCAGAAGGTTTGAATATCTCCATCTTTAATCACTGCAGATATTAATATTGACGGGGTTTTCGTGCCAAAATGCCACCTTTAAAAACCTCTTTAATTTACAGAAAATTAGGAAAGGCAGCGGGACGCAGAAGCAGGTCTGGAAACTCTTAATTACTCACCGCCGAGTTCCACTTCAGGTGTGTTTGCACATTCAGAGGAATCACTCCGAGTGCATCAAACACGAAGTCAGGGTCAGCTGAAATGAAATGTACTGGGAATTATTAATGTCTGAATGGATAAAACCTGGTGTGAGACTCTGCTTTTGTTTTCATCTCCAGACTGAAAAGGACAGGCACAGGTAAACAAACCTCACCTGAATCTACAGGGTGCACTTCGTGTAAATGTGGAGATCTTTGATGAATGAGTGGTCGTAAATGCAATTAAAGTCATTTATAAAAGGCAAAGTCCTAAATCCACCTACATGGCATTGAATGGATTAGAAAAAGGCATGTTCTCGTGGCTTGATGGATCCCATTCCGACTCTAATTTATTCGGCTTAATTGGGTGTTCTCTGGTGCTCAAGACTGATAGAACTGCTCACGTTGCTTTCATGTGCCTCTATTCTTTTCTTTTTAAATATTTTCACCATTTGGAAAATGCAGATGAGATTGCAGTAGGAGGAGGCACTTCCTGGTGAGCTGAGGGGAAGAGGTCTGCTGTTAGCATCCAGCAGCTACATAGGTAATCACACATTTTACAGCTAATGTCTATGTTTTAGGTTTATTACTTTTCAGGTTAAATATTTTTCGATACTTTAACAATATCTAGTTTTCGATACCAGTACCTTACACTTTTATAATTATTAGAAAAAATAACAAAGTTTTTTTTTAAATTAAACCAAAAACATCATTTGATGGCATATTTATATTATTATTTACTTATTTATCTCTTACCTTGGGAACTTTCTGTAATGTCACTGACGCTGTCTTACCCCTCACACAACTCCAGTTTTTGTTGAAGCAGCAGAGAATTAAGGCTGTAAACTCGGGTCTGCCTTTTTTTTTTTGCAGTCGCACTGTTCACGCTGCAGCTACAAGTTAATTCCATTCGCGATGAGTTGCTTTGACAAATTGCTGGTATTCTTGTTTTTCATGGCACAAATCTTATTGCATATGCTGCATTTTGCTCTGTTCCCGTTTACCTTTCCAAAATGCAGCCAAACTTTTAGATTTTTTTGGCATTTTTTACCCGGAAGTTGTTTAGTTTGCAGGCAACTGCTGCGAGGAAAGAGAGGAGGGACTGTGTCACACAGCCTGGGTGTGTGAGCAAGCAAAGCTCTTCTGCTCCGCGTGTCACGCGGAGCGAAGTAGAGCGGGGCTAGAAGAGCGGCTCATTTATAGGGAGATTTTATTGTAAAAGTACAGAAATTTAGCACCGAAATTTTTTTTTTTTTTTGGTACAAGTACCTACCAAAAGCTTTTGGTCAGTAGTACCAAAGAAGTACCGAGTTTCGGTACCCAGCCCTATTGACAGAGGATCAAGAAAATATGTCTCGTCTCGTCTTCTTCCGCTTATCCGGGTCCGGGTCGCGGGGGCAGCATCCCAATTAGGGAGTTCCAGACAGTCTTCTCCCCAGCCACTTCTACCAGCTCCTCCGGCAGGATCCCAAGGCGCTCCAGGGCCAAACCAGAGATATATTTTCTCCAGCGTGTCCTGGGTCGACCCGGGGGCCTCCTGCCGGCAGGACATGCCTGAAACACCTCCCTGGGGAGGCGTCCAGGGGGCATCCTAACAAGATGCCCGAACCATCTCAACTGGCTCCTTTCGATATGGAGGAGCAGCGGTTCTACTCCGAGTCTCTCCCGAATGTCCGAGCTCCTCAGCCTATCCCTAAGGCTGAGCCCGGCCACCCTGCGAAGAAAACTCATTTCGGCCGCTTGTATCCGCGATCTCGTTCTTTCGGTCATTACCCAAAGCTCATGACCATAGGTGAGGATTGGGAGGTAGACCGACCGGTAAATCAAGAGCCTTGCTTTCTGGCTCAGCTCCCTCTTCACCACAACAGACCGGTTCAGTGTCCGCATCACTGCAGACACTGCCCCAATCCGCCTGTCGATCTCCCGCTCCCTCCTTCCCTCACTCGTGAACAAGACCCCGAGATACTTGAACTCCTCCACTTGAGGCAGGATCTCTCTCCCGACCTGGAGTTGGCAAGCCACCCTTTTCGGACCGAGAACCATGGCCTCAGACTTGGAGGTGCTGATCCTCATCCCAGCCGCTTCACACTCGGCTGCGAACCTCCCCAGCAAGAGCTGTAGGTCAGAGCCTGATGAAGCTAGGAGGACCACATCATCCGCAAAAAGCAGAGACGAGATTCTCCTGTCACCAAACTCGACACCCTCCACACCACGGCTGCGCCTAGAAATCCTGTCCATAAAGGTTATGAACAGGACCGGTGACAAAGGGCAGCCCTGGCGGAGTCCAACCCTCACTGGGAACAGGTCCGACTTACTGCCGGCTATGCGGACCAGACTCACACTCCTCTGGTACAGGGACTGAATGGCCCTTAACAAAAGACCATCCACCCCGTACTCCTGGAGCGCCCCCCACAGGGTGTCCCTGGGGACACGGTCATAAACCTTCTCCAAATCCACAAAACACATGTGGATTGGTTGGGCAAACTCCCATGACCCCTCCATCACCCTAGCGAGGGTAAAGAGCTGGTCCACAGTTCCACGACCAGGACGAAAACCACATTGCTCCTCTTCTATCTGAGGTTCAACTATCGACCGGACCCTCCTCTCCAGTACCCTGGAGTAGACCTTCCCAGGGGGGCTGAGGAGTGTGATCCCCCTATAGTTGGAACACACCCTCTGGTCCCCCTTCTTAAAAATGGGAACCACCACCCCGGTTTGCCACTCAGCAGGAACTGCCCCCGATGACCACGCAATGTTGCAGAGACGTGTCAACCACGACAGTCCTACAACATCCATAGCTTTCAGATACCCAGGTCGGATCTCATCCACCCCCGGGGCTCCGCCACTGCGTAGTTTTGACTACCTCAGCGACTTCTGCCCCAGAGATTGGACAGTCCATCCCCAGTTCTCCCAGCTCTGGTTCCTCATAGGAATGCGTGTCGGTGGGATTGAGGAGCTCCTCAAAGTATTCCTTCCACCGCCCGACTATAGCCCCAGTTGACGTCAGCAGCTCCCCATCCCCACTGTAAACAGTGTGAGCGAGTTGCCGCCTTCCTCCCCTGAGGCGTCGGATGGTTTGCCAGAACCTCTTTGGAGCCGACCGATAGTGTTTCTCCATGGTCTCACCAAACTCCTCCCACGCCCGAGATTTTGCCTCGGAAACTGCCACAGCTGCACCCCGCTTGGCCCTCCGATACCCATCAGCTGCCTCTGGAGACCCACAGACTAGCCACGCCTTGTAGGCCTCCTTCTTCAGCCTGACGGCTCCCCTAACCTCTGGTGTCCACCAGCGGGTACGGGGGTTACCGCCACGATTGGCACCGGCTACCTTGCGACCACAGCTAGCAACAGCCGCCTCAACAATCGCAGAGCGGAACAAGGCCCATTCGGACTCAATGTCCCCCACTGCTCTCGGGACGTGGTCGAAGCTCTGCCGGAGGTGGGAGTTGAAGACCATCTTGACAGGCTCTTCTGCCAGGCGTTCCCAGCAGACCCTCACTATACGTTTGGGTCTACCAGGTCTGCATAGCATCTTCCCCTGCCATCTGATCCAACTCACCACCAGGTGGTGATCAGTTGACAGCTCCGCTCCTCTCTTTACTCGAGTGTCCAAAACATATGGTCTCAGGTCAGATGATACAACTATAAAGTCAATCATCGACCTGTAACCTAGGCTGCCCTGGTACCAGGTGTACCGGTGGGCATCCTTATGTTTGAACATGGTGTTTGTTATGGCCAAACTGCGACTTGCACAGAAGTCCAAAAACAGAACACCACTCGAGTTCAGATTGGGCGGGCCGTTCCTCCCAATCACGCCCCTCCAGGTCACGCTGTCATTGCCAACGTGAGCGTTGAAGTCTCCCAGCAGGACTATGGAGTCCCCAGTAGGAGCGCTATCCAGCACTCGTCCCAGGGACTCCAAAAAGGGTGGGTACTCTGAGCTGCTATTTGGTGCATAAGCACAAACAACAGTCAGGACCCATTCCCCAACCCGAAGGCGCAGGGAAGCTGCCCTTTCGTCCCCCGGAGAAAACCCCAACATACAGGCAGAGAGTCTTGGGGCTAACAGAAAGCCCACCCCAGCCCTCCGCCTCTCACCCGGAGCAACTCCAGCATAGAAGAGAGTCCAACCCCTCTCAAGGACTCGGGTTCCAGAGCCAACACTATGTGTCGAGGTGAGCCCGACTATATCTAGCCGGTATTGCTCAGCCTCTTCCACAAGCTCCAGCTCCTTCCCCGCCAGAGAGGTGACGTTCCATGTCCCAATAGCCAGTTTTTGTGTCCGGGGATCGGACCGCCAAAGCTCCCGCCTTGGTCTGCCATCCGATCCACATTGCACCAGACCCTTTATGTTCCTCCTGCAGGTGGTGGGCCCACAGGTGGATGAGCCCATGTATCCAGTTCGGGCTGGGCCCGGCCGGGCCCCATGGGCGAAAGCCCGGCCACCAGGCGCTCGCTCACGGGCCCCAACCCCAGGCCTGGCTCCAGGGTGGGACCCCGGTAACCCTCCGGGCCGGGTACACTGGCTCGATGATTGTACTTGCATGAAGAGTCTTTTGAACCGCACTTTGTCTCACCCCTCACCTAGGACCAATTTGCCATGGGTGACCTTACCAGGGGCACAAGTGCCCCAGACAACATAGCTCCTAGGATCATTAGGGCACTCAAACTCCTCCACCGCGATAAGGTGACGGTTCACGGAGGAGAAGAAAATATGTGACGACCCAAACAATTAATGTCAGAAATGAGAGGAAGTAGGTTAGCCTACGTTCAGCTAAGTCTTTCACTTGAAAACAAATCAGCAGATGAGTTTATTAAAGACTTTGTCGCTGTGTGTGCAGAACAAGATTTACTTCTGTAGAAAAATGATAAAGCAACACTCGTTTAGGCTTTAGCTCTTTTGGCTAAAAGCAAATGACATCCAGTGATGTCATCACCGCAAATATTTAAAAAGAAGAGTCAAATCACAATTATTTTATACAACAATAGATTTTGACTAAATTTTATGTAATGAATATGAAATGTTCTGAGGTGCTTTTACTTTACAAAAATAATGATTGACACACCATCCATCTGGTTTACAGCAGTTTTAGTTTTTAGTGTTGCTGTTGCGTTTTGGAAAGTCAAAGTGTCATTCATGAGAATTCAAAAATGATATTTCACTTTTTCCAATCAAAACTGAGACATAATGTCAGTACCAATACACTCTTTGTACATTAATTAAAAAATACAACCATTTTGTTAAATCAATTATGTCATTTTTTATGGTGCAAAGAAAAGATTAGATGAAAACTAGTCATGTCATGTTGTGGTTTTGCTTTGGAGCCATCAGGGACCACCAGGAGTCATGACTTCTCTGCTTTGCCCAAACCTCTGCTGACTCTTCATAGGCTGGCCTCGGGGTCTTTTCAGCAGATGGTGGCACACTCAGTAGAGATGTCACGCTCACTTTTTGTTCTGTCTGGGCCACTTAAGGCAGCAGCATGTAACAGGAGCCGGCACAGTGGTTTCCCACAAGTGGCAGATGAAATCAAAGCTAACTTGTTCCTGACAGCATGACTCCCGGATGTCATGTGAGCAGAACACAATAATATTACATTTACATACAAAAGAAGCCAGTGACGTTTTTTCAGTGAACAGTATTTGTTTAAGTAGAGGTCAAATTGTCAGAATAATTGTTAGCTCAGGAGAAACCTACTGTATGTGTTTAGTGTCAGTTGTGGGTCTTCTACTTGCATTGGGTTATCTAAAGCATGGTTAGGGTCTTTGTTAGTTATTAGGTTTAGTTTGTAATACATCACCTATACAGTGTTAGTAATCATCATACCTGTTGTCACTCAGTGATCATCTCTCCTAGTATTTATGCACTCCCTGGTTTTTCTGGGACAGATTGTCTGCTAATCTTCATGCATCTTTGAGTTTGTTAGTTTCTCTGTTGCTGTTTTGTTCTGTAGAGTTTCTTAAAACTGCCTACTTTGCATCTGCATTCTGCTTAGACATGGGCGGTAATCCAATTCTGATAGCGTCAAACTTGCTCCACATTTTACACGGTGTATGGTATTTCCATGGCCAGAGTTGGACTGGGAACATAATTCAGCCTGGGCATTTTGGGTCATGGCTCCCACCATGAGCACTTACAGCAGCTGATGTTCACTTCAGACGGCTACATTGTGGGCTTTTCCAAGGGGGGGATCCCACTGTTGACTGAAGCGCTGTAAGCACGCGCGAACATACTCATGGCCGTATGAGCTCGCACAGCAACAGGAAGTGCTGATTAAAACGAGACACTCAGATCGCAGGCGACTGGCCTGTCTCGGTCCAGATCGGCCTACCAGCAGTCCAGTCCATAACAGCAGTCCTAACCCTAAC
Source organism: Callopanchax toddi (assembly GCA_006937965.1). Taxonomy (NCBI): domain Eukaryota; kingdom Metazoa; phylum Chordata; class Actinopteri; order Cyprinodontiformes; family Nothobranchiidae; genus Callopanchax; species Callopanchax toddi. The sequence goes on from SSNR01000004.1 coordinate 3,961,822, forward strand.
CCTAACCCTAACCCTAAACTGTGCATTTTTTTCATGATGTTATTGAAACTGATACTGTTGATATTTTTAAACACCAGCTGTATACACAATTACCATGATACCACCCAAGCCTAATTCTACTACGAGATGATGTAAAGGTAAATAAAGTATTTTCAATTATATGCAAATTAGTGCATTTAAAATACAGAAAAGTATTGAAATATGTAGTAAATCTCTAAGACCACCACCATCCATTTCCTTCACCCACTTCATACTTCACTTCCTTCATACACTCACACCTAGTGTACATTTAGTCATCCATCAACGCAACATGCATGTTTTTGATCTGTGGGAGGAAATCAGATTACTTGGAGAAAGCCCACAAAATTCAGGGGAGATCACGCAAACCTTGGGTTTTGAACCTGCAACCTTCTTGCTGTAAGGCAGTAGTATTATCAACTGCAACACCATGTTAGGAAATGTGTTTCTTTATAGTTTTTTCAGAATTTTTGTCAATGATGTTGGGTTTTGTTTAAAAAATGTATAGTTTTAACTAAAATACTGTAGAAGGTTCAAATCATTTTACATAGCAACGTTTTACAAACCAGTTCTTGTAGTATATCTGATGCTCAGCTTTATTTATAGAGCACAAGCAAGAGCACGACTCAACATGCTTAAAGTGCCCATGACATCGGTTTCCATGTTTTCTGACTTATCTATCATGTTGCAATGTTGAGTTCTCACCTTAAACCTGCCAGAAAGAGCAAAAAATGGCGTCCATTGGTCTCGTAGTACAGCCAGTGAGAAGCTCTTCCAGATTTCAGACCCAGGTTTCAAACAGTTTTTTTCACTCCAGCCCGCTATGAGGTCATAGTGATCCGGACTTGCTTATATGGTAAATTCTCCTCCCACATGCACGTTCACGACAACTGGAGCGAGGCAGTGCCGCCGCCATTGCCCATAGACCGTGTAGTGTTTAGTTTCAGTTTGTTTCTCTTTCACGCGACAGCACTGCCCCCTGCTGCAGCAAAAGTGTCAGGCTGCCAAATAAGGAGAAACCCAGCAGAACCGGAAGGCGGCGCTTTCTTCTGATCTCTGAGTTGCTCGTTAGGAAATAATTACAGCGTATTTTGAGTTATAATGGTGCAACGCTAATCTAGAGGCATCAAAGATTACACCTGTTTAATATAAAGTGATTTAAATATGGAGTCACAGGCACTTTAACATAATTAAAATAAAAAATCTTTGAGTCTGCTACCATCAGTTTTGCATTACATGTTTATTTACAGGCATAATCTCATTAGCAACAGGAAAATATAGCACTTCCTGTGCTTCCAGGAGTCATAAACAGCAGGAATTCCTTAATATACTAGCAAAATGATCATGTATGTAATCCACATGAGTTCTGGTAATTTCTTGACAACTTTCTGAAAAAATCTCAAGTCCTCAATACCATTTTCTATTCAAATATTAATTTGCAGCACTGCTGATTTATGTACATGCACCTAAACATAGATCCAAGTGTTTTGGAAGTCGTGACCTCTGAGGGGGCATGTGCCCTCTGATGTGACTGATACGTCTAACTGGTCCAAATGATGCAGAAACTTCACAAGCTCATCTGAAAACCTCTTCACGCTTCAGCTATGACTTTTACTAAAGGCCACTTTCAATAAATGTCAAGCTCCAAATATTGGTAAACAGTTTTTAGCTCTGATCAAATTCCAGAGGGATGGTACACTCCATGAGGGTACCATGTCTGTAAAATTACAGGAGTTCCACTTCCAAAATGGCACATTAAACAAATGGAGCGTTTCCCTCTGGTGATCTCAGTATTTACTCCCACCACAGAGGAGGACTGCCCTTTTCCTTCATGTCCCACTCATCCAAATGTTAAAGCCCTCCTTGGCCCAACCCATTACCGATAAAGGGTTGTTTCACCGCAGTTACAAAGAGCAGCTCTGGGCGGGAAACTGATGAAATCGTTTTATTTCAATTGCATGGATCAACTTTTTGGCATATTTTACAGCCTCAGTTTTGCTCATTACTCCGGAAGGTGAGTTTTAGCGAAGGAGACTTTGAAGTAAAAAGTTTGCATCATGCAGTTTTCCCCTCCTCCGTCCTTTGAAGTGTACCTGTGGCCTGCTGTTATACAGGAAGCAGCAAAGTCTTAAAGGATTACATAACATAGGGTCCAAGTTGTTGAAACGATGTGATATACGGCTAAAAACGTGACGGTTAAAAATCCCTTTGGTGCCAGGTCAACCACTTGCTAGAGTCAATTTGAGTATATCTTACTTAAGTATGCATTAAATAAAACAGAAAAAAATAAAACTTAACCAAAAATATATTGTGGTGTTTGAAAAAAGTAAATATTTTCGTCATATATTATTTATTACCTTAATATTACTATTTTATTAATATTTCCCTACATTATAACACTTACTGTGTTGAATGAATAAAAAAAATGCCCCAAGAAAAATTTTCATTGCCTTTGAATCTCTAGATGTTTCAATTGCTTATTGTCCTTGTTGGTCATCTTCATCCATGTACGGTATTGTGGATGACTGTCGATTGTGGATCAGCACCATCATTATCCTGAAGTGATCAGTCTTTATTATTATATATTGGTTTACAAGTTTTATCAAAAAAATCTGAACCAAAAATTATAAAGTTGTAGAGCAGTAATCAAATTCCCGTCCCCGTGTTTTAGGTGTTTCCTAGCTTCAACACACCTGCTTCAAATAAATGGGGGATCAACAGACATCTTCAGAACTTGACATGTTAAAAAGACAATTCAGTCATTTGAATCAGGTGTGTTGAAGCAGGGAAATACAGTTAGCATTTATTTTTTTTGTGTCAAATTATTTGTGTTCTGTAATAAAATAAAATTAAAAGCAACAAATCTTTACAAACTCTACAAGTTTTTGTATACCGGTGTATATATATATATATATATATATATATATATATATATATATATATATATATATATATATATATATATACCCTTTCTCTGGATAATGTTAGTGTATTTTAAATGGATATTGTTAAATTTCAACGTTAAGTGTTGTCACATCAAAAATGTCCATAGTTTGAATTTTTTTCCGGTGTAGTTTCCATGTGCTTCCCATGCATCACTTTTTTACCGGATACTCCAGTTTTCTCCATTTGTCCTTTCCAGTTAGACTCAAAGGCATTCTACATCAGAGTTTGCAGTAGAAAGTACTTTAATTTTTGCCATGTAGAATAGTGTAATTTATCGATATAAATGTAGACAGTTAGCCTTTAATTTTTTGTGTCAAATTATTAGTGTTCTGTAATAAGATAAAATTAAAAGCAACAAGTCTTTACAAAATCTACAAGGATTTGTATAAACAGATATACTGTATCTCTGGATAATGCTAATATATTTTAGGTTTTTATTATAAAATTTCAATGTTTGGAATTTATGATAAGTGTTGACACATCAAAAATATGTCCTTAGTTTGAATTTTTTTCTGGTGTAGTTTTCATGTACTTCCCATGCATCACTTTTTTACCGGATACTCCGGTTTTCTCCCTCTGCCCTGTCCGGTTATTGGCCTTTTGTAAACTCACTAAGTAGTGGGTTGGTCTATCTTGTTTGTTTTTTATGTGAGTAAATACATAAAACAATACTTACATTTTTATAGCTTGCTGCCAAAAGGTAAACAGCAGGCAATAATATTTTTGCCTCTGTGTGTCTTTGTTTGCAGCATTAGTAAAATAATCCATAAACTGATATGCAGAATTAAAATACTCAAAAATTCTTTATTTAGTAAATTTACAACTGATTACCTTTTAGCATCAACTCAATTAAAAATGGCTACCTAAGCAAGGCTAATTAACCATAGAAAACATAAATACAGCTATTAATCAGTCAATGTTACAGCTTTTTGAGCTCAAATTTGATGTAGTAGCTTAGAATCACTCCCAACATATTTTCTGATTGTAACTAATCATGTTAGACCTTTGTTTAAAACTTTTAACTGTTGAAGTCAACCTTGTATGAAGTAAAATATCCCATGATTCACTGGATGGATTCAGAAAGTAATCAGTCAGCCCCTTTCAAGATGGCCACCAAAGCTAACTTATTCATTAGTCAGTCCCGTTCAAGATGGCTACCAAAGCGAACTTATTCATTAGTCAGTCCCGTTCAAGATGGCCACCAAAGCTAACTTAAAATAAGCAAACATGAAATGGTTATAACAGATACTGAGTTATGTGTCATGTGGGATAGTAGTGGAGAGCGCTTCATAGCACTAGGATGTGTTCTTGTCTTTTTTTTTCTTCTTCAAAAATGTTAGTGTACTAAACAATATATAGCACATTACATTGACCAACACTTCTTACCAAGCATTTAAAATATTAATGATATCAAACCAATGCCAAATGATCTCACGAAAATCAAGTCTTTGACCCTGTCAACACTGTCATATGGGCACTGTGACTGAGGATTCGAGCAATGGAATCCTCAACAGCAGTTTACCATTGAAGAAGTCAAAAACATTGATTCAGACAACCTGTCAACTTGCAAAGTGGAACTTGTCAAGACTCAATCTTAACATTAAAGCGGCTCTCTGGATTATTTTTCTATGTATCAAAGTTTTCTAAATGTTTTAAATGATATTTCAGGTCTAAACTATGATCTATGGGTTGAGTTCCACAACATCTGTCATTCTGATGAAGACCCTCCTTCCTCCTAGAGACCCCTTTGCATTATTTCTTGCCGCTGACATTTTTCAGCCAATGAAATTCAAATGTCTGCATTTTCTCAACATGCACGAGCATCGACCAAACCTGTACCAGTAGGGGGCGCTGTCGTACAGGACGCTCCGTGTGTTTCTCTGTTTACCGTCTAGTTCACTGAGGACTCACAGCTCATTTCTACTAAAAACCTACCCATTCTCCAGCTAAAGATGGATTTATTTTTATTTTTAAACCTTTCACCTCACAGAATGGCAAGGCTTGACAGGATTACGCGTTTATTTTGGTCAGAAAGTTCATCCAGGGCCGAGTCAAGTTCAGCTTCAGAGTCCAGCAGCAGCTCTCTGCTAACAGAGCTAATATCAGAAGCAGCAGGGACAGAGAGGGCTCATCAGACCCTCGTAGTATTGTTGGAATAAGATTGTGAACTGTGAGTGATTAAACCCTACACACTGAGCTGTACAGTTCATGCCCGCAACGTATATGCGCCGTGTGCACGCGCGCAAACGCGACCGGACGCGTGTGTCGAGATGTTTTGAGGAGGAGCCTTTGGACGCTAGATTTAAAAACTGCTCTCTTGATGAAATCCTCCAGATTGCTGCTTTAAGACAACGCCTGTTTCCTGATAGAAATACTTGACTGAGACTAGTTGGTGCACAAATAAGAAAAAACATGCAAACCCAAGCATGACTACTAGGTTCTTCAAGGAAATCTTTAAAAAGAAAAGCTACAGTCCGTTAACACCATTACAGTCATTTGATAATTATGTATCCTGCAGAAAATGTCTTTATATTTGAGTTTTGGGGTTATTGCTTAGCAATTTCTTGCTCTTCATTTTGCTCGGGTAGTTAAATTCTTTGTTTTTCCCTTGTATGCTGGTCAAATTGGCTCTTCAAATGTTTACGAGAAGAAAAAAACATTTCCATTTTTTCCCCACATTAAACTCAGTAGCCTTGACTGTTAAATGTGATAAACTCATTAATTGAGTACATTTGGTTTTATACCCCAGAAATTTACATCCTTATAATCTTCAGGGTTTTATTTTCATGTGTGCTGAATCTGGGCAGATAGAACGGTGGATCTGAATGCCTTACAGTGTCAGAGCAGATTTACTCCATGAGTCCTTGGTACTCCCGCTGTTGCATCCTTAACTTTATTGAATTATGGCATGACAGACTGCATCCAGCACCAGAGTGGACAGGAAGAGAAACTTATGATCATGTAAACAATCTTAAGGTTATTTAACATGTATGACAACCAAGTTGTAAGTATAACCTTTTGACAAAAAAAAATAATAATAAAAAAAAAATCACGCTTTCATTTTTAGGATTTATTGAAATGATTAGCCCTATTTTTTCTACATTGTTTTAAATTAAGATAAAGATAATACATGTTAATGGATTGTGAAGTAAAACATTTTTTTTCTGAACTATTTCTAAAACCCTACGTATATTTGTCCCAGTTGACCCAAGGGATACCAGAGGGCCTCAGAAAAGAAGACAAGTGTTATTTCAGCTTGAGCTGGAAGCAGACTTGGACAGCCTCATGTTCATATATCTATGAACAGCAGTGTGTTGCAGCATGCTCTACATTTTTTCACTACAGCCTAATAGGAGGCCAAAATGAGCTAATATGCTAACTATTTTCAAAAACAAGAAGAAAGAAAGTTTCAATGATTTCTATCTAGAAATTTGACAGTTTTTATGTCCTTGCCATTCCTGACTGATTACCGTAATTAATTAAACAAGTCCAGTGTTGTTTTTCTTCTTCTAGTCCTAGTTTGACATTTGTTTTTATGGCGCCCCTACTTTAGATGGACAAGGTGGGTACTGCAACCATGAGGAGACGTGTCACCCTAACAGACTGGTAAAATGACAACATTTACATCAGTGCACAGATAGAAAATATGAGCATACATTTCCACCATTACTTCTTTTGTTCCTTGCAACCCAGAGCATCTTAGTTTAGCTTGTTTTTTTCTTTTGTTTATATTCATTGGACCACTTGAATGTATAAATTATGATTGCGCCGTTTCCCTGTGTTACAATTCATTAGTTTACCCAGCTTTCCTCACTCAGCAGCACTGTCCCAGTAAATATTAAGTCCTTTGTCTCGCAGCGTCATTGTTTGATCTTGTCATAATAAAATAAACAATTAAAAGATTGTTTTTGTTATAAAGGTGCAGCATTGTGTTCAAGTTTTTTATGACACAAAGAGATTATTTTTATTTTTAAAATGCCTGAATATGCAGCTTTAATGAATAGAAATACATTTTTAGGGGCGTAATCCCTGCCTGGAAGGGAAGGTTTACTAAACACATCCAAAGGAGGAACTGAAATGATGTTGAGGCTACCACATGGAATCAACATGGTTGTTTATTTTTGTAGAAACAGCCTTTTGTCTGACATTTCATCAGCAGACAGGTTATTTGTTGAAGCACATGAACACACACTTTTGTGTCGTTCACAGCTATTTATGTAAAAAGCTGCTGGATTTGCATTAAATGTCTTTAAGCATTAAGAATCTGAGCGCACACAGAGGAGAAGCAGCCACTTTAAAGAGAGGAGAGTTAGGGTGACTGACTTTATTAGGGAAATGGGGCACATGGAAAGTAAATGTAAGATTAAAAATAATTGAATATGCCAGGAAATCTTTAGTTGAGTCCTTGAGGATCTTAGGAAGACTAATAATAAACAGGAAAGCCCTGGTGTTAGACTGCTGCTGTGCTTCCTGATACTATGGAGGCTGTTGCCACATGGTGTCGCAGCAAAACTTTATATAGTCACAAATAAATGGATATAAAATCAGACGTCTTAGTGGCTCAGAGCAAATATTGCCTTTTGTTTTGTGTTCTGTTTTCATGTCTGCTTCATGTTTTAGCTGCATTTTACAGAAACAACACAACTCCTCTTTTCAGCTGCAAGAACCAGCGACTAAGTTCGAAATAGTAGATACAATTTTTGTCAAATGCATTAGCTTGATGTGTAAAATTCCTTGTATTTAACAGTTGTAGCAGAAGAATAGTTGCTATATTTTAACACAACATTCAAACTCAAATTCATGCAGCTTTTATTACATGATGTCTACTTGTATTCCTCTGTTTTATGTTGTTTCATTCTTCTAGCTTATCTAATTTGTTGTAAATTCAGAGTCTTGAGAAAAAGAGGTGAATGGTGAACTGACAACAAGCTTGTCAGCTTGGTCCAAAAATGTATTAAATGAAAAAATAATTTGAGAAGGAACTGTGATTATAGCTGGAGTGCTGACCTAAAATCCCTTTCCAGCCACTTACCATTTTATTGTTTAATTAGCGTGACTTTGATGACTCTCCTGAGCGTCGTGTGACCTCGTGAGTGGTCTCATCAACCCCAAACCAGCAATAACGGATTAAATATCTATGAGCTCTACAACATTAGTACCAGCCAGGCCTCTTTTTGTCAATTATTTTAATGTTATCCATACACAAAAGGGTAGGGTGGTTGGATCAGCTTCTGAAAATACCGGGAAAAAAGTTGTAATTTTTAAATATGACCCTGAAAGGCAGATGAAATGCAAACAAGGGGTAGTTCAAATATTTTAAAGTGCATATCTGTAAAATAGGATTTATTATGTTACCTAACCTCAGTTTTAGGTTTTGACTGATCCAAAGAGCTAACGGTCAATCTAATAGTCAATGAAAGCTAATATTTATAATACCGGTAATTTGCTTTTTAGTTAGTTTCACATGTTTCCGGTAGAAATATTAGGATATTACTGTAGGAAGTGCCCCAGGCTGTGCAGGAAGTACTGCTGCAACCTTTTTGCGTTTAAAGTTAGCCTAAAATGCTAAAATTGCTGCATATCGTGAAAAAAGGTTTAATGTGAAGGTTTAAAAAATGGTATTCACATGACCTGCTAAAATATTTTTTAGTTTGGGAGACGTATTGTAACAGTAGTAATCCACCCTGGTACTGACTCTCCTCAGATTAGCCGTTAGCTTGTAGCTGCAGCTCGTTAGTCCGGTTCGAACTAATGTGTTTTTCCAAACTGAATTAGTTTTAAAAGCTATCAAGTAAGATATATTCACTACTCATAAACCATTTACACTTTAAAAGAGATAAAATACTGGTTTATATATTTAGAAAATCGAATTGTTTAGCTTTAAAAAGAAGCTACATGGAGGACATTAGCTTTTTGTTGCCAAACAGAAAGATGTGTCCGATGTTTCATTTTACTGGCAGACATCTCAACACATTTCTTTTAAAGTTCCATGTTTAGCTTTTTACTCTCTCAATACATAAAAAACATTTTTCACTTTCAAATAGAAAGTGGCAACAAAGCTAACGTGCTATTAACACAACTTCATGACTCTCAGCTCTTCATTTTAAGTGCCGCAGGCTGTCTTTACATTATAGTATAAAATGTCAATTTGTAGTTGAATTAATTAAAAATACTAATAATTTATGAGCTGTCATAGTTAAAAGGTAGTGTATAAAACACTGTACGTCAGTGAGGATGATGAGCAGAGCTGGAGACGTAAAACTCTGGGACCAGAGGTTGAGAACAGTACGTCAGGTGATATTTATAGCCCACTTTAGCCTCTCCCACTGTACAGTATATCCTGCAGATGACCTTAGCTGTTAAATTTAAGCCTTTATGTCACTTTGATATATGTGGATTTGTCACTGTTTGACTCAGGTTCTGGTAGAAGTGTTACTCAAATGGTTTAGTTGTGCCAGAGACACTTTGTTAAGTCTGAGATCTAATTGTGGTTTGTGTAGTCAAAGGGATTCAAATAATCCCCTTACGCTTTGTAAACCTTTTGTTTGTTTCCCACTTTTGGCAATATGATAAATTGTAAAAGGAATAAATGTTGTGAAAAACTTACTATGAAACTTTATTTAATACCAAAATCTAAAATATAGAGACTAACATTTACATTTTGTAAATGAAGTTGAAATACTTACAGAAGTACATAGAAATGGTAAGTCAAGTTTTTTTTTCTTTTTCAGAATAAAGTTGACAAGTTGAGGGAAAACGAGTTGAGAAAAACTTTATATTCTCAAAATAAAGTCAAACTGTTAGAAATCTAGAGATAAAATTTCCAGAAAAAAGTAAAAATGTGAAGAGTAAAGATATCATTTCCAGAGTAAAGTCATAATGTTTAGGGTAATAAAAAGATAATATTTCCAGAATAATGTCAAACTATTGTGAGTAAAAGATATTTTCAAAATAAAAAAATGTGCCGATATTTCCAGAATAATGTCAAAATGTCAGAAAAATAACTGAGAAGATAATATTTTGCCTTTTGAGATAGAAGTTATTTTGAAATTAAAAGTGGCCTCAATAACTGGACCAGCTCTAGTTCAAGGCCTTGAAATCCCCATAATGCCTTGTGTAAATAAACCACTTTATCCTTCAGAATATATTTTACTAATAAATAAGTCTTGGCCCTAAAATGTCATCATACTTTAGTTTTATAGAAAGATTAGGAAGTTGATCGTGGAGCTTCTTTGTTTTACTTCATATGATCTTTTTTAATTAGTACAGATTTTATGAGATAAAGTTTGTAAGAAATGTTTTGTTTTACTTTATTAGTTTGTCAGTTTTAGTGAAATCCTCACAGATGTCACAGATTAGTCCGTTAACAGCTTTGTGATTAGCTTCCACATTCAGCCACTTCCAATTTCCGTGTAAAAATGCGTTTTGTAACAGCTTGTATTTAATGCTTTTTAATTGCCAACGCTCCCATCAAATAAAATAAGCTAAAACTGAGACGTTGGTAGTAGAAAACCAGGTGTTGGTCCAGGTGAAACTAGATAAACGAAGCTTATGTTTTCAGCGTTTTATAGCAGTGCTGTGTTTATTTACACTCAGAAAAACTTCCAGCTCCGTTTTTGTTTAATTTCTTTGTTTTTCTTTCAGTCTGGTTTGTATCAAAATGAACAGCAGCTGCGTGGATTCTGCATGCTAGGAGGATTTCTTGTATTGACTCTAGCTCCTGTAGAAAAACATCTCCATTCTGCTGTCAGTTGTTTTCCATCATCACCTGCACATGAAAAACATCAGAATGATAACATCTGAGGAGCCTTTTGGCGACAAAAGAGCTTTGATTTCATCCTCTGCAGCGCTTAGGAAAGGAGGCCTATTCCTGTCTTCTATTTATGAGAGCTGAATGTCACAAACACAGAATCTTAAAAATAAGGGATAAGCTCACCCTGATTGCCAGCTTGATTACTTTTATTTATGTGACTAAAACATATGATTGTTCAAAAACTATTATTGTTATTGGAGCACAAGATTTAAAAGGTATTTGAAATTCTCCTTCTGTCTATTTAATGAATGTGAAGCTGTTTAAGAATCCTTGGGATCTTTATTGCTCTAAAAAAGAAGAAATAAGTAAAAATCACGGGTGACATTAGAACTGAGAATTTTCCAAATCAACGTACATTTGACTTTTTTGTGTAATTTTAAATTGCTTGAATATTTACTTCTGTGTTGGTTTGTATAAGTATAAATATCAGGAGTGTTACGCTCCTTTAAAACTTCCTGTGTTGTGTTCAGTCTCCATTTTATGTTGTAGCCCAACGAGCCGGGTCATAACATAAATTTGGTCTATATCAGGCATATAATTCTTGCTCGGGGTGTAAATCCCGGACGAGCCCCCATTTATGTTACGACCCCGCTAAGGATGAAAGAATAACTGGTTGTAATGGTTACTCTTGTAATGTTTGGTATTACCATCTGTTTAGCATTTACCTTCAACCACTCGGTAGTGCACATTTTAAATCAATTTATCTGGTTGAAACATGAACTAAACTTCATTGAAAAAACAAACTACCAAGCTAGAAAATAAGTAAAATGTATGTTGACATATCGATAAAGGTTAAACATTATTATCTTACATTATTGTGACCTTAATATTAGTATTTTATATTATAATTCATTTGCATGATATTATAATCATTTTGCCTCAAATGAATAAAAGACAAAAAAACAAATTTTTTAACAAATTTTTTCTTGATGCTGATCTGTAATAGGACTATTTTTAAAATTCTATGTCTTAGTTGAGGGAGATATTCTGTGATAGTCTCACCATCTGCACAACATAAGGAAACAGTTGATGTGATAATGGAAACATGGGAGTAAAAGGTCGTCTGCATCTGCTAGCCATGTTACTAATGCAAAGTTGTGTGCCCGAGTAGCCTGCTATGGTCCATGAAACCACACAGTTTGATTACTTTCACACAAAATTCTTATGCCGATGTAACTGGAAGTTATTAGCACACATTTACTTGAAAGATCTGCTCAAATGGGAGACTGGGATTAACAAATCCACCTACTTTCTTTATTATCTTAGCAAATTTCCAAATGCACCAAACTGACATAACTTCCTTTATACGTCCTTCAAAATAAGAGCCACAGGCAAATACACTGTGTACTTAAAAAAAACATTTAAAGGTCATTGAATTAAAGGGCCCAAGACATCGTTTTCCGTGTTTTCTGACTTATGTTGCAACATTGAGTTCTCACCTTAAACTGGCTGTACTAGGAGACAGATGGACGCGGTTTTTTTGCTCTTTCTGGCATGTGAGAAGCTCTTCAAGATTTCAGACCCAGGTTTCAAACAGTTTTTTTCACTCCAGCCCGCTATGAGGTCATAGTGATCCGGACTTGCTTATATGGTCAATTCTCCTCCCACATGCACGTTCACGACACCTGGAGCGAGGCAGTGCCGCCGCCATTGCCCATAGACCGTGTAGTGATTAGTTTCAGTTTCGTTTCTCTTTCACGTGACAACACTGCCCCCTGCTGCAGCAGAAGTGTCAGGCTGCCAAATAAGGAGAAACCCAGCAGAACCGGAAGGCGGCGCTTTCTTCTGATCTCTGAGTTGCTCGTTAGGAAATAATTACAGCGTATTTTGAGTTATAATGGTACAACGCTAATCTAGAGGCATCAAAGATTACACCTGTTAATATAAAGTGATTTAAATATGGAGTCACGGGTACTTTAAGGAACAGTCTCCTCTCTTTGTAGAAAGACAAATATAACAGGCCTAATACTGGGAGCATCAGGTTTTTGTCCTGTGGACTAAAATCAGCCTGTTACACATGTCCTCATTATGTAGTGGAACTGAACTCCTCGTAAATGTTTTTCAACTAAAATATTTAATATGTAACTGAATAAAATGATGAATACTAGCGGTGTTAGAAAAACCGGATGCACTGATAAATTGCAATATTTTGTGTCACAAGCAGAGGTCGCGCTAGACTTTTTAGTTGTCCGTCATTTGACTGACAGGGTTTAAAAAATCCGGTCATAATCTATTTCTATCCGTCACTTATTAATTAAAAAAATTATAATAATTACATTTTCAGTAGCATTATTGCTCAAACACCGGGCCCATTTAGCACATAAATCCATAGGATTAGACTCTAAATTAGTCGATCAGCCAGTCATCAGATAGACATTTCTAAAAACTCCGTTTGAAGTCAAGCGCAGCAGGTGCAGCTCTGTGCGCTCCGCGGGACTCTGATTACCGTACCGTACCGTTCATTATGAGATCATGAGAGAGGTGAGGGGTTCACATATTTTTCATTGAGATACTCGGGGGGGGAAACCTGGCGCTGATGTTTAATTCGGACCTCCTCGCGTTTTGAGTCCAGTTCTATGTGCGCTCAGTTCGTGGAGCAGATTTTGCGTGTCAACAAGTCTCCACAGCCTATAACGCGACTCTGAGAGCCCATTACAACAGAAAGTGAATTAATCCATATCTGATCGCGCACTGAGCACCGGATTGCAACGCGGCGTTTGAGCGGATCAGGTCTGATACCTGATGCGCTCTGGAGGACCAGTGTTCTTCTGCTGCAGAGCGCAGGACGTCTGGATCACAGGTCTGCGCTCAGCAGAACCTCAGTCTGGGCTGCAGGTATTGGTGGAGATGCAGCGCTAGTTCTGCATCCTTAGTTCAAATTATTAGTGGGGACAATTCAGTGATTGCCTATGACGGTCTGATGGCGCGCGCGCAAACCTGTCAGAATGACCGGCGCCCTTCAGATCTTTCCGTCAGAGTAAAAAAAAAAAAAAGGTTAAATACCGGAAAATTCCGGTTAACGCGACCCCTGATCACAATATTATATCAATGTTCTTAAAGCAAAATATTGATTTCTTTTTACAATTTACATTAAAAAATGAAGAGCGGTAGTTCATTTTTAAGTTGCCCTTCAACCTCCGACCGTTTGTTGGCTGCAGCCATTAGTCCTCAGCAGTCCTCCGCTTCCAGAGAACATCAAGGTCTAATCATATTTGTACCCTAAGGTACATGTTTGACTAGTAAAAGGTACAAACTACAAGGGTAAAAATTTGTACCCCCAGTTAAGGTTCAAAATGGTACCCTCAAAAGGTACAAAATTGTACCTTTTGAGGGTACTAGTCACACCTGTACCTTAGGGTACAAATTTGTACCCCTTAGGGGGACAAATATGTACACTAAGGAGTATAAATATGTACCCTAAGGAGTATAAATATGTACCCTAAAAGGTACATATTTGTTCCCCTTAGGATATAACCCCCAGTTAAAGGTACAAAACTGTACTTTTGAGGGTACCACCCCAGTGACAAAAAAAAGGTACAATTCTTGTCCTTTATTTCTGACAGTGTAGACCAGAGCTCACTAACAGGCAGACCGCGGTCTGGATCGGGACCCAGATCTGTCCGGACCACGCAGCAAATCCAGGTTTCAGCCCTTGGTCCAGGGCAAGGGGGTGTGTCCGTGGAGTAAACGGGACAGAACCAAGAGTGGTGACACGGGTGTGTCTTGCTCCCACTGCGGTCACTTGGCAGTGCTTGCATGTCACCATGGACGACGACCAGGTCATGTCCAGATCTGGACCTTTGGCAGACTTCACAGACTAACCCTGCTCTAGACTAGTGGTCCACAACATTCTTCGCACCACGGGCCGGTTTTGTGCCAAACGATGCGTCTACAGACTGGTCGGTCTCGGGTAGGGGGGAATAGTGCGCTGCGTCTGTTGCCAGTGTGTCACTGACGCGGGGTGCAGCGCGTCCTCTCCAGAGACCTCACACTGCTCCCTGGACCGCGGAGCAAATCGTAGCCCACTCATGCGCCCTTATGAGAGCTTGTTTGCCTGCAGCGTAGCGGGAGGTGAGGATCACAGAGCAGCTCAGCTCACTTGTCAGCTTGTCAGCAGGTGATCACAGGCTGTGGGCTCGATAACACGACGTAACACACCGATTACGTCGTCCGGGCCAGATCTTTAAGACGCAGTCAAAACAGTACTAATCTTTTTATTTAGTCGTTCTGACAGCCTGGTACTAAATAGCCCATGGACCAGTACCAGTCCAGGAACCGGTGGTTGAGAACCTCTGCTCTAGGCCCCCACCTGATCTTTCATGACCCCAACTTTGGGAATAAACAATCCATGACACATTTTATCCATCACAACATCATACAAACTAAATCAATTCTGTCAAAAAATGTTATTTGGTTTCAGTTGTTGGTCATCTATTTCTGGGGGTTGTTTTACCACATGGGGTGTGCTGATCATTAATTTGCTAATTAGTACAACTAAGTAAAAGCTAACTGTAAAAATAAGTAAGTAAGTAAAGTTTATTTATATAGCACCTTTCACAGAAAAAAATCACAAAGTGCTTCACAAAAAACAGAAAAAACAAATAAAATCAATAAAACAAACAAAATATCATTAAACAACAATGATATTTTATTTATCGATCGAGAAAATAAATATTTTATTTATCAATCAAGAAAATAATAAGGACTAATTTCTGCCATATAGCCCCCCCCCCAACTCAAAGACATGATCAAAGTCTGAACCTGGTTAGTTTTTGATCATTACAGGTTTTATAGTGATAGTACTACAGCATAGTCAGATACTTGGGCAACACAACAAATTTGCGAACACGTGGCTAGATATCGTTTTCCAATAATTAAATTCATAAATATTACAATATATCGCATTGCTTGTAGTATTGTGAAATATCGGAATATATCGTATCGTTGCCCCTGTATCGTGATAAATATCATATTGCCAGATTCTTGCCAATGGGCTCTGTGCACGCAGCTACGTGACGTAATTTCCGGTAGAAGGTCAGGATGGACGTAAACTTCCGGTAGATGCTGGAAGCACATACTGTGCTTGCTAGTTTCCTTTCGGGAACTTGTAAAACTTTCTTTTTTTGCAAATCTTTCTTCATTTTTTGGCCTTCTATGTCGAGCTTTTATGTGTTCATGTCCTAAACATGACATGTGCACTGACAAAATTTGCATTTCAACAACATACTGACAGCAGGTCTAACCACCACTGCTGTGTGCCGTTCTGTACAGTTTCAACAAGATCAACTTCACACCTTCCATCTTTAGCACAGAGACCGGAAGTCTCGTACCATCCTCACGCCAAACACGGAACTGATGCGTGCACAGAGGCTATGCACACCCCTAATGAATACCACTAACACAATGCCTCCTCTGGTCGCCCCGTGTCGGTGCGTTGGCTGCTGCTGTTGACCTGCTGCTGCTGGTGCAGAGGGCTCCTCTGATGGCGTTTCCTTAGAACCTGCTCATCTGTACTCAGCCCAATGTCCTTTGTGTGTATGTGTGTGTGTGTATGAGTATGTGTGCTTTTTATGGGGGAGGGATGGGAATGTGGTTTATGTGGGGTCATTTTAACTTGTTAAGCACCTTGAGTTACAGTTTTTTCTGTATGAAAGGCGCTTTATAAATAAAGATTATTATTATTATTATTATTATTAACAATAAAAAACTAATGTTAATGACACTGAATTTACTTATTGTACATTTTTTAGATTACTATAGTGATATCAATAGGAGTGATACATTCCTTCACAATAAATCTTTTGATCTTTTCATGAAGAAAAAGAATGAAGTGTCTAAATTTTATTTGTAAAATTGACTCAAAAATTAGTTTTATAAAACCTAATTTAGACCTTAAGTCTTTTTAGGGTTTTATTTCCAATAAAACTTTAGTTAGTTGAAGTTTCTCTTCTTGTCAGATCTGATTTATACATTTTTTTTAAAGCTAGAACTCATTTGCACCAGAACCTGATGAATGTTTTATGTAACGGAGTTCAGTTCAGGTCTGATCAAAGTATAAATAAACCTTTTAGAGCCAGTCTTGTTTGTTTTTATTATTTACTGACATAATCAGGAATGACTGAAGAAGAAGGTGGATTTAAGGGGAAAAGATGTACATAGAATTATGGTGT
>SSNR01000004.1:3979466-4010523 GCA_006937965.1 Callopanchax toddi
GGGGGGGGGGGGGGGGGGGGGGGGGTCATGGCTGGTGCTGTTCAGAGAAATCCCGATTCAATTTCCTCACGCTGAAACAGAGTCATTGTGTCTCTGGTGTTATGAGTCGGCCGACAGGTGCAGATATGAGCTGTCTCCGTCTGATGGAAACAAAACGTCTGAATGGCAGTCACAATTCAGAAAATCATTTCTTCTGACTTTCCCTGAAAGCCGATTTCTCTCGTGTGAACAGCTGCCGCCTCGGAGACAGCAGCAGCTTTATTCCTGCTGAAAAGTGCACCGCAGCATCTTCATGTTTATCCTCCAAAAATAACTGTCTGCACTTTGCTTTCTACCCGCTGTCAAGTCGTGACACGCGTCTGTCTGTTTGCACTCATTCAAGTCTATTACGCCACCTTATTGCGCCACTTTAAATCAGCTTAGTCTCCACAGAAAATTGAATTTCTAATAAATTACAAAACATTTGTGCCTCCTAAGGAGGAAAATAAAGTGATGCTTCAATTACTGAAGTTTATATAGAAGCTGCTTCTACCACTTTAACGTCAAACTGACATTTCTGGTGCCTTGTTTTTTCCTCCTCTAGCACATCTGGCAATGCAGCTGTCGTAAGCGTTCAGGAAAAGTTTTAGAAACGTTGTCTTCTTTTTTCCCTTAGGGAGTGTTTAGACACTAAACAAAGCAAATGTTTATCCTGCTTTGTGTAAATGTGTCCAGTTTGTGTAGGAAGCAGAAGTTCTCACCAAATGACCAACAGATAAAACTCAGCTCTATGGCTGAGGATGAGCTTAGCTTTTCATCTCATGAACCACTGGATGGATTTGAATAGGATCGAATGATTTTGACCTTTTATTGTTCTTTTTAATAGTCCATCTGATCTCCAAGATCTTCTACAACACCACTCTTCATCTAGAGCACTTTCAAAAATACTAAGAAGTGGAAGTGATCAGGCTTTAGCAGATATGGAAGAATTCACCACTTCATGTCAGATCTGCTCAAAGTTTGGAAAACTTTGTTCTCCTAAAAACCCACTTCTACTCTCAGGCATTCAACTCGAGTAGAGCCTGATCTAGAATGAAAATAATGACAGATTTCACACAGGAGCTCGACACCCCTATTAGTTGTAAAACTACTATTGTAGTATTTGGCTGCATGGTGGCACCATTGGTGGAAGGTTGTTCTCCCCGTGCATGTGTGGGTTTCCTCCCACACACTAAAAACATGCATGTTTTTGGTTGATTGGTGACTCTAAATGACCCCCATCTATGAGTGATAGTGTGACCGATTGTATGTCTCTGTGTGGCCCAGTGACGGACTGGCAACCTGTCCAGGACACCAGCTCCCCATACCCATACTGGATGAATAGGCTAATGATAAAAATCCTTTGAAGTCATCTTCATTCAAGATGGCCACCACAGCTAACCAACCATAGCTAACAAAGCTGGCTATAACTCATTTTATATGTGAGATCTTGCAATATTGTGTGAGATTGTTCAATTTGTCCAAAAACTGCTTGAACTCTTCTTGGTTTAAAGCTCTGGTGCTTTCTGGGAATTCTAGTGTGTTTATGTACAGAGGTGCACATGAGTGCTATAAACAATGCGTGTGTACCAGTTCCTTATACCACTACGCTCCTTGTGTGTCATGTCTTTCCTATGGCGGTATCGATCATGCAGCTCATCATTAGACAAACTCCAGCCTGAGCTGAGCAGCTCGCCTTTAGTGTCACTTTTACTACTTACAACCACCTCAGACCGACAGCTTGCTCATACAGCAGTGGGAGCTTGGCGACACACATAGCATGTGCAACCAACCCCCAGCAAGCCCAAACTAATGTCTATAACCCTTAACTTTCATTGCTAAGCAACTCCATGTGTCACAAAGGCCTAAACCAATAATCTCACCTTTAAGTTCACCTGAAAGACACTTCAACAATCCTCTACCAGCAAACTGGCAGATTTTCCTTTTTTAAATTTGTTGTCACCCTTCACCTGCTGTTGAGAAACGGCAGATAAAATTACTCCACAGGCTCCCTCACCCGTCTCTGATTATGACAAGAGACAAACAAAACAAGAGAAAGCAGGATCTCTACATGAACACCTGTCATAATTCACAGCATTCACATAAGTTTACCTTTTAAAAACACAGTTCATACGTCAGTGTGACCGATTGGGTTTGACATTAACGGTATTTCTGCACAGAAAAACTAAAAGTACAAAAATAGAACAGAACAAGCTTAAAAATCAAGGACAATGCACATCATTTATAAATTCAGGCACAATAAGTGCAAGCTTATGTGTACAAATCCCATGCATCTGTGCAGCTCTCGCTGACAGCCTACAGTCTCTACATAATGACTGCTAATTCCCCTCCTCCCAAGTTGAAATGAAAGAGGAGCTGCTGGGTCTCTCTCAAAGCACAGCTCCATGGCTACTCACCAGAACCCGGCCCAGTGAATAGAAGAAAAACCAAGCATGTCTGGAGCTGATGTCAGTGACAGCTGCTCTGCAGCCTCCTTCTACACCCTGAGCTCTTTCTGGTGGTACTGGCCCTTTTTTGCCCCGTTTGATATTCAGTTTCATTTGACTTTTATGTTTTAATTCATCCATGTGAACTTCCTGCTGGGTTAACATGAAATACTTTAGAACTATTTCTTTATTAACTGGTGAGCTAATGGTTTTTGTTGAAATAATTAGTAAAATACAGCTTGAATGCCAGAAGTGACTCTTGGATCATTTAAATCTTGACTACTGATATATTCAAATAAAAAACAACTTATGACTCAAAGTGGAAGCTACAAGCTAAGGTGTTTTTTAAAAGTATTTCCCCCTTAACAGGTTTTCAGTTTTTGCTTTGTGTCACACATGTTTCAGATCAGCAAACAACTTTCAGAATCTGACAAAAACTAACCCGATTAAATAAAAACGGTGTGTCAGTGTCGTAAGACACCTGTTTGATATGTGAGTGGAAATACGTCCAACATTAACATATGCCACACGCTTCAGACATCACTCAAATTTGCCGGTAACCGGAGTTAGGCAGAGACCAACAGGGGTGCAGAAATTTAATTCTGTGGCTTTTAAACATCCTTTAAATGCAAGCTCCAACAGGATAAATACTTTTGATTCTTTTTCTGTTGTATCGAACCAGACCTCTCATACCGAGGTGGGTACCGAACTGTGATTTAGGCATTCTGTTACACCCCTGTTATTTCCTGTTTAAAACGTGTCATGGTGTGGGGTAGTGCAGGAGGATGGAGGCAGGAACAGGTGAGGAGTAACAAATAAAAGTCTTTATTGCTGGCTGGATGCAGGAGACACGACACACAAGGCTGGGAAACAACCGACAGGGAGTGACTGAACTAAACAGCATATAAAGGAAGGGAGCTAATCAAGGAGACGAGGCACACGTGGAGGATTAGTGTAGGACACAGGAGGAGGAACACAGGCACACTGGACACTGAAGCCCTTAGATTCTGTTACCTCTATCTTTATGGTCTTCTGGAAACAAAAGGTGTCTCTTACAGAAAGGTAAAGGATACTAAACGTTTAAGAGTATTACTTGTAGTTTTCCTATATTTTATTTTACTTGCCTGCAGAGACCCCGGGTGTCCAATCAGTTTGAGCTGTTCTGTGAAACATCCTGTAAGCTTTTGTTGCAGAGGTCTTCTTCTTGTCAGCAGAGGCTGTTACAGTAGAACGTGTTGAGTAATGCTCTCACTTTTGTGTCCATTGAGTTGCTCAGTCTTTAGAATTGAGTGTATTTTATTCTGCACCAGATAAACACACTCAAAGCTTTATATTGCATTTTTTTCCCTGTTTAAAGCCGTTAGATGTTTTTCCTGTGGCATGAAGCCAAACCAAGCTGACCAAAAGGTAAAAAGGGGTTTTAGTGTCTAATGCTCGAACACACGGAGCAGAAGTTCTAGTTAAAAACCCAGCATGAATCACTGGGCTGTTATGGGTTCCTTTGTGATTTTTGATATTTTTTTGTCGCTTCACGACAGACAAGCAAACAGAAAAGTAACAGGCTGGTCCCAGGAGAACTGCGGGAATACAAAGTGATGATAAGTGTCAGCCCTGATTTCAGAAGAATCGGTGTTTAGATCCCTCCCCTCCTCACAATCCCCGAGAGTGCCTTTGAGCTACACCGCTGCGCCGCACTGTGCTGCATGCTGCGTTACGCTCACCCCGAGGGAAGCAAAGGATAGAATTACTAAGCAACTATTGAGATTTTTGCTAGTGTAGCAGCTCTGCTGCTCAGTAAAAGTAATAAGGTTTGGAACTTCAGACCTGAAAATGAGAAATGTATGCTTTAAAATAATGAGATGACTTTATTTGATCAAAGCCCAGATGACTAACCATGTACAGCTACAGTCAGAGGTTTACTGTACGTACACTCAACATGGGCACTAATGTCATATTTGTGCTTTTGATGGTTGATTTGAACTTTTGGTGGAACGAGGAGAATCAGGTGTGAATTATCCTAGACTTTCTCTAATCAACAGAAGGTCAGAATTATACATACGGTCTATACACACATTCATCTAAGCCCTTTAATAAGTGGTGCTGAAGGTTCTAGAACATCTTTTCACTTGTTTATATAAGGTTTATTAACTTTCTGTTGGTAATCGTGAGTAGCTGCAGTTGGTCGTGTCTGTTTGCAGCATAAAGTCTTTGTTTGACAGGACTTATTAAAGTGATAATATGCAACTTTTTCATATTTTTAAATCTTTTCCTTGAGCCAGTCTGTGCTAATATGACCCTTTACAGAGTTAATGAAAAGTCACTTAGCCCCATCTGGTGATTACAGCCGGAAAACCACGATTGCAAGATCTCCGTCGCCGTCCCCGGTACCCAGGAAGTCACGTGCCTCACGAGGGTTAGGCTAACCCAATGTGGCTAGCTGTTATGCTAGCGCGGGGGTGCTTTTAGCTCATGATTCCTGATTTTTTTCAATCTCTCCCTGCTTGAACACAGCTGATTTCTTTGGAAGAGTAAATAACTGCTCCTGTAGAAAACTATGAAGGCTGAGGAGACATTTCAACAGGTAGATATTGGCGTTTAGAAGCTGAAACGAGGTAACTTGTTTAATGCAGTAATTTAAAACGGACACCAGAGGGAGCCCAAAACAAGCAAAACTGCATATTATCACTTTAAATTGACAACGCTCAGATCAATAAGAAAGTCTAAAGCACTTAATGAAGGAGAACTGTAGATTTAACACAAGTTGGGAAAGTCTTATTTTAGCCATTTCTAAACAACTCTAGATTACACAAGATTTATTTTAAACAACTGTACACATGAATCATTTTTATAGGTCAACAGTTTCCCAAAGTCCGAGAACAGACCCAAAATATCATCCTCAAATAAAATGAAATTGTTTGAGATGTTCAGGAACAACCCAAGAACCACCAAGATGCAGGCCCATCATGAACTGGGAACTGCTGGAACACCAGTTTTGATTCATGATGAAGCCAGTTTTATATCACCAAGGACTGACAGGACTAACTACTCCAATAGGGACACCTTCATGTAAGACTGAAATCTGGATCGGCCCACATGGACGATCCAAATGTCTTCTAGAGAGGTTTGAGGATCAGGTTTATGAACAGGTTTTGTGTTCAGCCATATTGACTAGAAGTATATCTGCTGGAGTTAAGCAGAGATTTTCAGGTCTAAGAATATTGTACCAGTTGTCAAGCATGGTGGTGGTAGTATTATGGGGTGACTGTGGCCTATGGGAAAAGAGTCTTCCCTGCAAGTGGGCGCCCTGGGTTCAAAACCCAGTCTTAAAAATTATTTCAGTCGGACTCAAACACGGCGCTGCAGCTCGCAAGTTAATTCCATATGCGATGCGTGGCTTCAACTATTTACTGGAATTCCTGTTTTTTACGGCACAAATGTCATTGCATATGTTGCATTTTGCTCTGTTCCCATTTACCTTTCCAAAATGCAGCCAAACTTGAGAGTTTTTTGGAATTTTTAACCTGAAACTTGCTTGTGGGAGAACCGTTTTGAAAGGGTCCCACCTGTGTCTCCACCTGTGGAGCAGCGCCGGTGGAGAAATGAAGCGGCTCATTTACAGGGACATTTTATAGTAACAGTACCGAAATCTGTACCGTGTTTTTTTGGTACCGGTACCTACCGACTGCTTTCAGAGCTGGTTTATGATTGGATAAAGCAGGCAAACATTTTTTTTAAGTGGCCTCAACTTTCAAAATACCGATTTATTGAAGGAAATCAACCAATTTAAAGAAATTGACAAATTCTGCCAGGAAAAGGATAAGGGGGGATCAGTGGTGAATATCCATCAGTACGACATGGTGGAATTTGTTCTCTGTATTTGAGCCATCCCTGAGCCGGGTTTGATGTTACCTAGTTGGGGGTTCAGTATCTTGTCAAGGACACTTCGACACATGGCTTGTGCTGGGGATTGAACCCCGGCCACGGTAGACGACCTCTCTTTCCTTGATCTACGGTCGCTCGTAAAAAATTCAATTATAATTTTGCCCGATGCTTATTGAAATCTATAAAAAGGTTTCAACTTGTTGGTGACATTAAATCAAATATTAGTGGGGGTATATGTACATATTATGTAACTGGGCATGTATGATTTCTTTAGAAAATCCACAGAGGTTTGTAGTTGTATTTATTTACTACAACTAGAAAACAACGGCTGAAAGGAAGTGCTGCTGCATTTTTGATTCAGTGCTGGGATGTAGCTACATGGAGCTGGTAGCTTTTTCTCTGTGAGTCTTTTACCACCAGGGAGAAAGTTTGAACTGCAGCAAGCCAAACAGTTCACTCAAAAGACCGCGCGACCCCTGACCTGGCTTGACCCGTTCGCTTTGTCCTTCTCGGCTGTGGCATTCACGGGAAACAAAGTGCTACGGATGGCTTCCTCCAGATTAAATGTTGACTCTCTCCAAGCCTGACGGTCTACCTCAGCTCTGCTCCCGACAGCGGGAGACGGTGAATAAACATGTGGAGCTCCATAAGAGAGAGGCCACATATACTTAAGCTTGAGGACACAGTCGATGCAATCACCCACCATCCCCCCCTCCGGTGCAGCATCTATCAGCAGGCTGATGGATTCCATTAATAAAAGACCTTTGGTGTTGTATCCTCTGTTCAGCATGTAGTCCGTCAGTGCCACCAAAATAATATTGACCTAATCATTCCCCGAGCCTGCAGCGCTGGCTCGGAACCTGAAATACCACTCTTATTTATCCCATAATGAGATGTTGACATTTACAGATAAATTGAAAGAAGACGTTGAACAATAACATTGTGTGAGTGAGTTGTAATATAAATAAAATGCTGCTCAATAGGCCGCTTTCATTTTTTTATCACTGTGCAATGAACAGGGGAAGCTAATTGAAACACGGCTGTAGAAAACATCCTAAAAATGACAGAATATCAAACTCTGTAAGATTTGTGCTGCATTGAGGATAGTTTCTGGACTCCGTTCCAGGTCAGGTGTAGGAATTTAAGATTCTCGTAGCATCAAAGAAACTCTAAGAAACCCACAGACGGCTCAAGAGGAGAGGGACCAGGCCTTTGCCCCGTCTTCTTTCATAAAAGTAGCTTCTGACTGAGAAAAAGATTACACACGAGCTCAGATTAGACTCATTCTGAACCATTTGCATAAAGCTACTATACGGTGGAGAGAAGGGGAATCCATACAGTTTGGTGACACTTCTTTCTTTGAGTTCTTCTGTTGGATTGCAGAATTCTTTTGAATTGAGGTAAAACCTTGGTTTAGGTTTAGTCAGAGAAGGCTGTTCTTGGAAAACGATGGACTTGAATCCCATTCTTTTTAAGTGTTTAAGGTACAACTGAATGGATGTGGTAACCTTTACAGCTAAAGTGTTCCTTGAAGGAATGCATGTTGCCTGCTCCTTTCAGGACAGAGTTTATTAAATGGAGGTTATCTTATGTTGAGAAATGATGGAGTTAGAGCTGTGACGGTCATCTGATTTTGTATTGTAAGATCTTGTAATTTTTCACCACTGGGAGTATGTGTTGCCATCTACTACCGTACCAAACTTCAGCTCAGTATCTATAAGAGACCGGGGGTTATGTCCATCTTTATTTTGACTTTAGTTGAGAACCTATGGTGGCTTTTTGAATTGGGTTCCTAATGTTAATAAGTTGTAGACGTACTTCTAAAGGTTCATTAGAATCTGTCTGTTGAATTTAGGCAGCACAGAAAATCAGCTTCCTGCAGAGGATATGAGTTTGCTGAAAAAAGCATTATATTGCAGTTTTTAATGTATGATTTATGACAAGAAAGTCTGTGAAACTTGATCAATTTACAAACTCCAACATGATATCACATCACTTTCTACTGTTTCTATGCCAGGTCTTAATATTGAGCAGTGTGCAAAATCAGCATCTCAAAGTATACAATATAGAGTAAACCAATACACAGAGTTGTGAAAAAGTATTTGGCTTCTTACAGATCTGTTCTGTTTTTGCTGACTCGTCACATTAAAATGTTCCAGATAAGGAAACAAATTCCAGAAAACCTTAGTAAATATAAAAGAAAGTTTTCAAAAAGTGATTTTTTGTTTAAGGAGAAGAGGCTATTCAACCTGGCCCTGTGTGGAAAAGTAAGTGCTCCCCTTTGGTAAACCGTGAATGAATTGTGATGAACTACATTTATTTAGAAAGCTGAGTTCAGTTCCACCAACTACACCAGACCTGATCACTACCAGACCTGATCACTATCAGACCTGATCACTATCAGACCTGATCACTACTGGACCTGATCACTATCAGACCTGATCACTACCAGACCTGATCACTATCAGACCTGATCACTACCAGACCTGATCACTATCAGACCTGATCACTACCAGACCTGATCACTATCAGACCTGATCACTATCAGACCTGATCACTACCAGACCTGATCACTACCAGACCTGATCACTACCAGACCTGATCACTACCAGACCTGATCACTACCAGACCTGATCACTACCAGACTTGATCACTACCAGACCTGATCTCTACCAGACCTGATCACTACCAGACCTGTAGAATTAAGAAGTCACTTTAATAGAACCTTTCTGACAACATGAAGTAGTCTAAAAGATCTCAGAAACCAACACGTCATGGCCTGTTCTAAAGAAAATCAAGATCACAGAACAAATAAAGAGCCCTGCAGACCCCAGGGGGTTAAAGTTAAGGTCAGAGGTCATGATTCAGCAAAAGAGACCTCCTCCATGAGAGAGTTCAAAGGTCAAAATCCCTCCAGGCCAAAAAAGTACAACTGACGAGACAAAAGCTGAACTTTTTGGAAGGTGTGTGTCCCGTTCCATCTGTAGTCAAACGTCGTAAAAGCATCCTCATCCCACCAGTCAGACATGGTGGTAGTGTGATGGTCTGGGGCTGCTCTGCTGCTTCAGGACCTTGAGGACTTGCTGTAATTGATGAAACCATGAATTCAGCTCTCCATCAGAAAACCCTGAAGGAGAACGTCTGACCTTTGACCTTAAACAGGTCGTTCATGCAGCCACATCCAATGTGTCTGAAATGAAATAACGCTGTAAAGGAGAGTTGGACAAAAAGACATGAGACTCGTCACTATTTACCACAAACACCTGATTGTAGTTGTTGCACCAGGAGTCCCGATCATTTATTACATTTGGAGGCAAAAACATTTTCACACACGACCAGGTTGGGATAAATTTGTTTCCCTTAATCAATAAAATCTTCATTTGAAAAGTGCATTTTATTTTTGTTCAGGTTATCTTTATCTGATACTGACATTTATTTGTTGATTTCAAACATCAGGGTGGGACGACTCAGCAAAAACAGAAGAAATCTGTAAGGGGGTTATGAATACTTTTCACAGCGCTGTGTTATCATGGTTTTTGAGCTCCTGCTTTAGGTGCTTTTGATTGGTCCATATGTAAACATACCACAAACTGACCAAACACACTGAATGCTTTTACAGCACCTGTTAAATTAACCAGCCTTCGTCCTGCTGCAGTAGGAGTTTTTGGATCGTCGCCACTGTTTGCCATGCTTTTCTTTTAGGATGTGGAGCACAAAGCAGACCGATCAGTGAGAGTTCTTCTACGGAAACTAAAACCAAAGACCCACCTGCTGCAGGTATAATGGTGTCTTTTAGTGTTGTGGTTGTGCAGTCGTCATTTTTACAGTTTTTAGAGAACTCACAGGTCCTTTGAATTAGAGGAATTACTAGAACCTCCTAACTGGTCTGAAAAGGCCGTTTATTGTTGATGATTCTTTCTAGATGCAGTTTGTCTGGTTTCTAGTATCAAACGTAAAGTTCTGGGTCTGTAGTTCTCATTTCAGCACATGTAAACCCTCATCATCATGACGCAGGAGGATTTAGACCATATTGTAGAATCAGACTAGTGAAGATGTCACAGCCTCAGCCCAGACGTTAGTCTGTAACATTTTAACGGTAAATGTCAAAATTCGGTGAAAGCGTGCCCCCGACACACTTGCTCTGTGTGCTCTGATGGTGCTTTTTCATGTTTGTGATGACAGAGAGAAGACAGAAATACGCACTCTGCAGTATGCTGACAGCTAAAAACGGTCCATCTGCCCGTCTTTCAGCACCGACCACAGCCTGTCTCTCAGATACGCTGTGATCAGTACATGTGGAGGGAGCTGGTGGCCGTCAGAACACTCCCACTTCAAACGGGATCATACAAGCCCGGCTGCCTGTCACCAGAATGTTAATTTCTTTCTTCAGCGCCGTGCTTTGAGAATGGGTGTTAAAGTTAATTTGAAAGTCTTGACTCGCTCTTCTGATGGTTAATCTCTAATGTCATAGACTGAAGCAGTTTTTGATCTAAATATTAAAAACATGTTGGAGGGATTGAACAGCAGCTCAGGGCCTGGTATGGTGACGATGTGAAAATTAGACTGTTTTTGGGCTCCGTATTGATGGATTTAAATAAGTCCCTTAAAGCAAACAAGACAGCAGTGTTCATTTTATTGTGGATGATGTTTTTATTAAAAACATAAAAGGGTGATGTAGACAAGATGCTGTTAGCAAAACACACAGCTAAAGGCTAAAAGTCAAGAAGGTTTGGAAACCGTTACAGGATGCGGTAAAGAGAAAACAGTCTGGTGTTCCTTCTGGTCTTCAGAGTGATGTTTCAGACTGGATTCACTCATTTAAATAAAAAGGAAATCTAACATAAAGACCAAAACTGAAGGTAAGGCTCCAACAAGTGGATGTTGATTACAAAAACTCACAAACTACACTTGATCTCTTTCCAAATATTGCAAATACTTTCTTATGGCTGCAAAATTAAACTCAAATGGAGAATAATTCCCAGGAAGTTGGTGGCTCTGTTATGTTGTGAGGCTGCTTTGCTGAAATAGGTTCATGCATCCAAGAGAGCATAAGTCAGAGGTATTATTCTGTGTTGGAAAATAAAGTAGAATGGAAGTTCTAAAGTCCTTCAGCAGAACAAAAACCTGCAGTGTAAAGTATATTTACAGGATGTAATTCAAAACAAAAGAGGTGGTGGAGGTGGTCAGCCTGTGTGTCTAGTTGTGCTCCACATGTGGTGCCTGTTGTCCAGATCACATTGCACAAAACATGTCATTTGTTCAGAAGAAGGTTAAAACCACAGATCTTGTTTTTGATTGGACAAAAACCAAATCTGGTCAAACTTCCTGGTTCAGGTCTGCCTCAGTCCTCGTATACAGGGATTGGCACAGAGTCCTAAAAGGTCCAGATTTTCTTATGTCTTAAATGTATTTGCTTCCTCCAAGGCCTTTATTTTATTTAGAAATCTACTGGTCACCTGGTCTTATTATGATGTGATAAAACTACAAGTCCCATGATGCAATGGGGCAGCAGCAGCCCTGTTGAAGGCCTTCAATGGATGAATCGGATTGTCCTGCTCCTGAAAGTGGCTTGTTTTGGTTTGTGTTAGGGACTAAAACCAACATTTCTAAGTTATGTTGTCTACTACCAGCTTCTGAGTCACAGGAAAGTTGATGTTTAACAAGATTTGGCTCAAAAACAGGGATTTGGTTGGTTTAAACCAGTGGTAAATAACCATTATAAAGCTTTGGGATGCCGACTTTAAACTGAAATAAGTAAAGCTGTTTGGGCGAGGTGGTTTTACAGGAGTGTGTGTGTGTGTGTGTGTGTGTGTGTGTGTGTGTGTGTGTGCGTGCGTGCGTGCGTCAAGGTTACATTTAAACCTACATAATATATTTTGTGAATTGTGGGATTCCAACTTGGACCATTAAACCAAAACAACATCAATTTAGTCTGATTAGTATTTTTAGAGGGGTAGGACATCGAGGATTATGATTACAAAATGGTATTTTAGGCAATAAAATAAAAATATATACACACATTTTAACCCAAAACATAACTGAACAGTCATGTAGTTTATTCTCCAGGGTTTAATGTTAATAATAATTATATTGTGGGGAAACAACTGTTTTCTACATCCAACCCTACACATAATATTTGGATGCTGAAAACATTAAAAGTATAAATGAATGATGTTAAATTTGGCAACAAATACCAGAGAAGTTTTCACCTGTTTTAAAGGTTAGTCATTTTAGAAATACAGTTCACTAATTTGAATAAAAACCCCAAAACTTTCTTATTAAGAGATTTCATAAAGACTCAAGGTTTTTCTCATAATTCATGAATCATAATGATCCTAAAAGTGTCCAAAAAAAGTATTTCACTTTAATTTAAATTAATGAAACCTGCAGAATCTACTTTAATCTTAAAATAGTGGTCCTTTCTGTGCTTAATAAAATATTCACCATCACCCATCAAATAAGGCAAAAAGATTTGATTTATAAATGTGGGTCTGACAAGTTTACCTGAATGCTTTACAGTAAATAGATACCACTGTTTGGCCTTTCTTCAATTACTAACCAAAATTAACAGCAGAGGTGGCAGAAAAATATAAAACATTTGGACACTTTTATGAAATGAGAACAAGGCTGTTTTTAAAAATTGGTAAAATAGTTTTTTTTAAACCATCAGAGGTCACTTTAATTTATTCTCGAGTCCTTAGAGGACTACTTCCAAAAAACATCTGTAAAAACATTTCTGATTAATATTTTTTTCCAACTTTTTTGTGTTAAATATTTTTCATAAATTAAAAAAAATCTAATATTATCAGGATTTTGACATTTTAAATGCCAGCTTGTTTACAAGATTCTACTTTTATAAAAAAGAAACTAACACACAAAATGAGTTATTTACCATGAAGTTTATTGAAATCTATCAGAACTCTAATTATTTTTGTTTTCTTCACTTTGAATTTTTAAGAGAAAAGGCGGCCATGTTTTTGTTGACCTGTCTCTTTTTGTGGGTTCATGTTGATGCAAGAAAACAATCAGAAGATCTGATGAGAAAGTGATTCATGTTTGGACCTATAAGGCTGAAGGTTTTAGAGGTAAAAATGACTATTTGACCAGTTCTCTCAAAAACTAAACCCTAACATCACAGAATGCAGGATTATTTGTTGTAATTTTGTTGGATTAAAAACTGGTGTTAATGGAACCTAATGGGACATTTTTTGTCCTCCGGTGATTTGAGCAGAGCCCCATGAGAGCAGAGGGTGAACTGCAGTTTTAACTTTTGTGTAACCATGGGTTACAGTGAGGGTCGCATCTCCGGCAGTCAGTGAACGTATCAGCACACCTGTCTGACATTGCTGGGTGATTACGTAGCTGATAAAGACGGGTGTGTGGGAGCGTGGGGATCAGATGGTTGGAGGTGAACAGAGCTGGTGCACGGTTGCCAAGTTGGATTGTACTGTCGGGTTACTGGAGGTCCTGGTGCAGGTGGATGTCCGTCCATGCCCCTGCTGCTCAATTTAGGCGGGAAGGTCTGCGTTAAAGTGCGTGACTCGCGCCGCGGCACTTGCGTTATCGCGTGTGGGTGCAGGTTTGAGGATCTCTGGCGCACCGGTCAATTACTGCTCCAGTTTAGCCCTTAGAGGAAGGGGCGGGGCGCGAGAGAGCCAAGGCTCTGTGTAGGAGCGCGCTCCCGGTTAGTTTGTTTTAGAGGGTTCATTAAGTGTTTTGGGGTTATTTTCTGAGCTTTAGTTTAGTATTTTCCCTTTCGTTTTTTTTGTGTTTTCATTCATTATTTTTCTTTAAGGTCAGTTTAGTTGAGGGTTATTTTAAACTGATGTTTTAAATTAATTCTAAAATAAAGACTGTGTATTTTTTCCTACAACTCTGTCTTGGTTCTCTTTTGCATAACCAGACCTTTTTACGGTCTTAAAGGTATGCAAGCGTGATAAGGGGCCCTTGACCTTCCCGGTATCACTACATTTGGAAAACGCAATTTTGATTAAAAGATGACAAAATTCAGAAAAATACAACTGAAAAAATTAAAAAACAAGCTCTGAAAAATGATGAAATGTAGTTCATAGGGCACATTATTAACTGATGCTTCACAAACACTAATAACGCATCAAAGTAAATATTTTGGATCATTCTTAATACATCCAATAAGGATTTTACAAACCATCTTCCAACCACCCAACTATTTATTTTATGTTTATTTTACTGTTTATCTATTTTTATGGTGAATAAGTAATGTTTTGTGTTAAAAAAAACAAGTAGTATCACAAACCTGCATCTAAAGAGTTAAAATATTGATAATAATTTAATGTTTGATTCTTTTGACAAGGGCACAATTTTCAATCTAAAACCTTTTTTTTTTATCTGGCCATTTTTGACCTTTAGTGACTCAAGAGAGTCATTTTTGTTCCAGTGGTTCATTTAAAAAATACATTTTGAATTTAAACTTTGTCAGGAGAGAGCCTTTGTTAAAAAAGTGTCATATAAAAAATCCTAACCACGATGAACAGACGGAGGAAAAACTTTAAAAATGGACAAAAAAATGTCCAGAATGATGGATAAGGGTTAAAGTAAAATATGACGATTTTTGTAAAATACACCGTTTGCTTTAACTGACTGTATTTATACATGTATTACATTCAACATGAGCTCTGATACAGATGAGAATCCAGCGTTAAAACACCTGATTTTTCCACCTTTCACTGTATGTAAGCACATTTGATTCAGCTGTCGAAAATGATTCCTCATTATTGGTGGATTAATGGATTAAAGAGTGCGCTGCTGTTTAACTGATTCAAACTGAATTTGTTGTGTTTTTTATAGATGAGTCTGTTATTAGCAGCTTTAATGGAAATGTTTCATTTGTAATGACCGTTGCATTAGTGCCCTTAGTGTAAGTGGCATCTCGTTCTATTATTTGTGAGAAGAAACACAAAATTAATGTGTTTTGGTGAAATCAATCTTTTTTTTTTTAAATTTTGATCTTTTGATCAGAATTGAATAATTCTGCTATAAACACCATGTTCCTGAGAGCCTGAGCCGTGAGCGAGGAAACAATGCGGAGGGGGGAGAATTTGCTCGTTTTAAATAATAAATGCTTCATAACTGCATTTGATACAAAACATGTAAAAATATGCAAACACCATCACTTGTACAACAACACAACTTGGTTTTAATTCTAACCCAGCTGGGTTGATGAACTTGGCTTGTTATCTCTGAATAGATAATGTGAACCATCAACCTCGCTCCTTTAATCATAATTTAATCATCGCTGCTGTAGCGATCCTTAGGGACAGAAGCCCTCTAGTCATTCTTCATTAAACCAAGAATCACAACTAAAATCATAAACTTGTTTTGCTCCTATTAAAACACCGTCTTGCTCTTTCCGTCCAACAGCTGCACTCGGATGTGGATAAAGGCGATGGAAAGGTGAAGTACGTCTTAACCGGAGAGGGCGCCACCTCCATCTTCACCATTGACGAGAACACCGGAGACATCCACGCCACGAAGCGCCTGGACCGGGAAGCCCAGGCGTACTACACCCTCCAAGCTCAAGCTATAGACCGACTGAGCAACGTGCCTGTAGAGCCCCGGTCGGAGTTTGTGGTCAAGGTGCAGGACATCAACGACAACGAACCCAAGTTTCTAGATGGGCCGTACATGGCAGGAGTACCGGAGATGTCACCATTAGGTGAGCCGCCCCGCCTGTTCTAAACACGATCCCTTAACTTTAATTTTCTTTTTTAAATCCTCATCTCCATCGTTTCTTGTGAACTCCTGTCTCTCTTTCTCTTTGACTTGCCCTCGCTCTAATATCTGCGTTTGATAATTTTCCACCTCGCTGAATTCCTCTTTCTGTCTCGAGGTCATCAGGTGGGTTGGGACGTGTGCTGTGTTAATATGAGCCCACCATGTTCACTTTGTGAGAATTAAAATGTACTCATCATTTTGGGCCCGTCGACACCATACAAAGCTCTGCTTGTTTATGGGCTTCACGTAAGTCAGGGTCTAGGTTCTATTTTAATTTGGGCTTCCATTTGTCAGGACTTGTAGCTCTATATAAAAATGACTTCTCTGTTCTGGAGTTTTTTTTTTGCTTGGCTGTTGTTCATGCTATAACAGGATAGAGCTGTCTGAAAGTAAACCCTGACTTGTTTAGTTACCTAAAATTAGTCATATCTGAGCTCCTTGTCAGCCATGTTGAACGTAATGGCTGCTTTTTGGCTGTTTAGGGAAAGTACAGCTTTCAGGAAAACATCTGTAATCAAAAACAAATCATACTGGTTCACATGAAGACTGGTTTATAAACATCTACAAGCCACCAGTTTATAATTACATGGTCGTACCAACAGAAATACAGTCTCAGGAAAAAAGTACCAGTTGTATCTTTATGAGTACAAAGTCTTGTCATTGGGATGTTACCATCAAAACTACAGTTTTTATACCATCAATTGTGAGTTCTTGTTGGTACCCTTGTAGGTTGTCCCTTTTAGAAAATTTGTAATACGGGTTTAAATATTTTTTGTTGTTCCAACTACCCATTTTTTATCAGAATGATTTCCAAACATCTGACATCTTAATCAAAGTGACATCTAAGCCAGCAGACCGTTGTTTCTATGTTTTTCACTATGTATATACTAAGGTTATTGTGACAGTGAATCAAACACAAAATGGGACACAAATGTTCCAATCTAAAGGCAAACAACACCCCACCATGCTTACTGACTGATCGTTCTGTCTACACAAGGTTTTGTTTTATTGTTTCAAAGAAAGCAAAGTATGTAGACTTCTGGTGAAAGATCCTTTCAACAAAACCCTTAAAACTATTTTCAATTCCTGTTTCATTTCAAACACAGATGTACTCTTGATATAAATACTTTGAAATCTATTATTTAACTCTAGGGAGTACATAAGTACCCAAAATGCAAATGTACTAAAAAAAAGTACATTGGCAAAAATGTTCTTTATTACCCTATGAAAACCTGGCAGGGATTGCTGAACCAAAAGTGCTACAGCTAACTAGCTTGTTGCTAATTTCCCCTAGAAAAACTCAGAATAATATTTAAATTACAGCAAAATTAATATTGTTAAAAAAGTGGGGTTAGAATCCTAACTAGACACTAAAGTTAGCATATGGCTCACTGTCCAGACCATAGATATCATGTATCACTAGATATCTTACCCGTACCTGTTTGTCAATGGACCCTGACGTAGCTACGCCGGCGTCCATCTTGGGGCAGCGAGCTGCCTCCTTTCATAACACTGGTGTCAATGAAGTATGTACTAATAAATACCTCTAACTTGCTCAATTTTTTTACCGATTTTCAAACGGTTTGTGTTTTTATAAACGTCAGAGACGTGGCTGTGAATATATATCAAAATATAACGATAATGGTCGGGAAATTCATAAATTGTAAAAGTATCATATCTCAAGTCTATACATAATAAGGTTTGTAAGAAAGTAAACCGTTTGTAAATTCGTTCATTTTTCATCAAGTTATGAGTGTTTTTAGTTAAATTGATGCTCACCTTCCATCTGCTGCCATAGAGAGCAGAACGTCAGCTCGCTGCCCCAAGATGGCCGCCGTGTATCTACGCTGTTGAACCTCGGATGATTCATCTAGCCTTTATATATGATATCTATGGTCCAGACAGCTAACTTAGCTAATTACCTAGCTAGCATTAGCTTTTGAGACTTCAGACATTCATCCAAAAAAGGGTTTTAAATAAAGGCAACTGGACTTCTTTGGTTCTTTGCAGACATTTCACTGCTCATCCGAGTGAAAGAGTTCTTCAAAGAACCAAATACAGTAAGTCCAGTTGCCTTTATTTAAAACCCTTTTTTGGATTATCATGACCTGGATGACTGAGAACCTTCACCAGCATTCAGACATTCATCTACAAAGCAGAGAACAACAAATGAAGTAAAGCTACTTAAAGCCATAAATAAACATAATTTGTTTTTATTCTGTATTTTGTTTAGATCTTCTACCAATTATTTGTTTAAAAAATATCAATATGTCATAAAACAATTTGCTAGCTCTCCTCAGTTTTATAACATAATGTTCTCTCACTCTTCTATTGAGTAATGAAATCAAACTATAACTAGTTTAAATGATACTATCATTGCTAATCATGAATGGTTCTAATTATCAATATCTGTATTAAAATATGTTATGATCCATACCCCTCTGTTCCTCCTGTCTCCCTCGCCACTCCTCCACAGGTGTTCCTCATCCAGCAATCCTACCACCTGCTCCTCATTCCCCTGATCACCTTCTTCTTTACCACTTTAGTTTTATTCACTCCCTGCTGGATCCTCCTGGTTGTCCCAGGTCTTCGTTCTCATTTTCACCATGGTCGTCACCCTGTGTTTCTCCCCGTGATCACCCTCAATAAATCATTAAAATAATTATTTGAATATCGTAGTACTATACAGTAGTGTTTCGCAAAACCTACAACAAGTAAAGCCAACATCTGTCTACAGACCCAGCAGTTCTTTGTTGAACACAGTAGACAAAATCCTACCAAACCCTGTCTGTAGTGGCTGCACGGTCAAGATTCCCTCCAAGGTTCTGATCCGATAGCCTTCACGCTCAAAATATGAAAACATACAAATGAGTAACAACAACATCCTGAGGCCTTTGGGTGTAGCAGGTGTGTGAGGAGCACAGTGCAAAAGGGACCTTCAGTGTATCTTCACATTTTAATCAGGTTACTACGGTGATAAAGTTTTATTCTTAGTTAAAATGTGTCCAGATTCATGCAGAATGTCTAGAAAACTGAGGCAAGCGCCAGACCAGATTCTAAAAGTTAGCCACAAAAACGCTTGGCAGCAAAAGTCCTCCCAACTTGGGATCTGAAATGTGAACAACCACACATTTACTGCTGCAAAATTCAAAAACCGCAACACAAAACCCCCCAAACAAAAAGCAGTTTCACCGTGTTCTGAACACACCAGACTTACTGCATTGTGAAGTGAAGTTTGATGAGCTGTAATTTACATATTTATCATTTCAAATATGCCAGCACACACCTCTAGGCTTAGAAATGTTGATGAGTGACGCATGTTTGAAAACTAACTTAAGGTCTAAATCCGTCCTGAAGCCCATGGGCATTTTTCCACAAATTGGTCTTCATATTAGTCAGTGCTTTCAAAAACCTGCCTGGTGAAAATGTCAGGTTCTAATGAACACATTTCTATCCATCCATTAACTTGCTGCTTCACCATGACAACACAGTGGGGGGAAAAACACACAGACAACCTTAACTTCCTCCAGCTCCTCCTCGGGGTTCCCAAGGAGCTCCAAGGCATGCTGGGAGCTGTGGTCTAATCACAGGTGAGCCATGACTGGCGATGTGGAGACCAGGGATGAATATTTGTCTTACTGAGGCAAACCCTCAGTAAATGTTTGTATTTAAGTAAAACTGAAAATTGACACAAAAGTTAGGCTTTTGTTTTAATTTATTTAGCAATATGAAATCTGAGGTATTATAATTCTAATTTTGAGTATAAATGTGGCATTGAGTGATTTGGTGCTAAAAACAAAAACAAGCAGAATCACAGAAGTGAGTTTCTGTGTGAAAATGATTAATTATTACCATCATTCCTGATATAGCTTCCTGAATGGCCTCAGTTTAGAGAATTTGAGTCAGATCAGCGAAGACCAATGTGTGTCATTTAAACAACCATGTTATGTGAAATTGCTGACTTGTGATTCAAAGTCTCTATTTGCCCTGAAAATGAACACAATCCGAAATTAAACATTTTCACTTCAGCTGTGAAGAAGGCCTCATTGCACCCAAGTAAGTCCAGCAAGCTCCAGGACTATAGCCTGAAGTTCACTGAGCTGCAGGATTGAAGCTCCACCAGTGCAGAGCTGCTCAGGAATGACAGCGGCCATGTGTGAGGGCATCTGCATCAAAGAAGCCAAGAAAAACGTCAGAGATAGGCTGTTATTCTGTAAAACGTCCAGGGATTGGACTGATGAGAACTGGGGGAAAGTCATGTTCTCTGATGTATCTCTTTCTGATTGTTTGGGAAATCTGGACAAAGGATCATAGAGTAGAAGAGATCAGCGCTTTTATCTGTCAGAGCGGATGGGAGAACAGCCTGAAACCTCAGGGAGTTTCTTTGTAGCGTGCTTGCGACCCAGACGCGGTAGGAGCTAGCGCTGGGAGTCGAATCTGGGAACACCTGTACGAGTTTCGATAGCGAGCGAGATCGTAAAGATGCTCCGGTAAGTAAATAAGCTGACTGGATGACATGATTCAGCTCATTTAAAAGGACCAAAATCTGTACCTTTTTTTTTTTTCTGTACCGGTACATAGCGAATGCTTTCAGCCCGTTCCGGTCTAGTTCCGTGTTTCGGTGCCCAGCCCTACTAAGCTCTGATGATGCAAGAATGGGATGGGCCATCAATCAGGATTTGGTCCAGAGTTTGATTGACAGCAAGGGTGAAATGTGAACATGCAGAACCACACTGCAACTTACAATTATTATCAATAAAAACCTTTAAAACATATAAAATGCTTGGAGTTACTGGACACTTGAAATGTCTTTATTCAAGGGTTTAGTGGATCTTTTTTTTAGTAAAGCAAAAAGACTGTTACCAGTCTATAAGGTAAAAAAGTTCTTAGCATTCAAGAAAAATTGAGCAAGGCTGCCGTTGAGTGAAAAAAGGTAAAAGGCAAATTGTGGTTGGATGACATCGGTGAAACGCCATCAGGGGTTTAAGTGCGAGCGTTAGTGGTTAAGTGGCTCCCGGGGAGGAAGGTGGGGGAGTGAGCTTTGCCCACCCACAAAAACCTGACTGAAAGGAGGAAGAAAAACAAGCTTGAGGTTTTGTCGAAAGGTAAAAGGTGAGAGGACCACTTTCACAGGTTAAGTGCAAAAAGACATCCCTCTCCATTGAAATGAAAGGGAAAAAATGCAAGAAAAACATAACTGCATGTCAAAAGATGCTAGTTGTTCAAAGTCGGCTACGACTAAAATCTGAAGCAAGAAAACAAAATGGGAAGGTTGTAAAAGAAAAATATACAAGTAGATCAAGGAAGCTGTCAAAGTGTCAGGAGAGAAAACGCCAGGCAGTGTCGAAAATAAGAGCAGAAACATCCATCGATGGTTTTTATTAAGCTGCTAAAAAAGTCTGTCGGATACGGGATTTATTATTAAAACATTAATAATACATCCTAATAAAGTCACAGTCAGGATAGACCCTGCACTCTAGTAAAGACATGGGACTTTTTGGACACTTTTAAAAACTTTAAAGTGTTATTAATAAGTTAATAATTAGAGTGATAAAACATCTAAGAGGTGGATGACCCTCGTCTGGGACATTTAGCTTGATGTGGAAAAAAACTATAGCTCTAAAAACATGTTTTACTATAATAATTTTGAATAAAATTCTGTTTTTGGGGGAAAAGTCAAATAAAACAAACAAAAAAAGAAATAAATTTCATCTTGGATGTGAATTCTAGTGAGAACCCATCCAGCTCATCTTGGTTCAGTCCACAGAGAAGTTTCACTCTAAGTGTAACCTATGTTAGTCGAGCGTATACTTGTTAAAAAGAAGAAGAAGAAGAAAACAAAAACAGGTGGCCCCTACATGGACCCTGAATTGTAAAAATTCTACATCTTCCACTATAATGATGCATCTTGCCACAGGGCAGAACAATATGATTATTTTTTAGGAAATACATATCGGCTCGACAACAACAGGCAAACAGCCTTGAATGTCAGTACGATTAAAAATTTATGGGCTAAATTGAAAAAAAAAAAAGCCTGTCTACCACTATGCAAGACATTTGGAACCTGATGGGAGAGGAATATTGTTTTCCATAAATGAAATATGTGCCTCAAAAAGCCGGTGCAGAAAAGTACTAGCTGTGCGTAAAGCTTTTCAAAACAAAAGTAAATAAAATGATCAGCCTTGGTGGTGGTGGGTTAATGTTTCTCATTGCTCTCCGTGTCTGGTTTTTTTCCTTCTTCAAAGGTTTTACGATGTATGAAAAACGTAGTCTGGTCACCTACTCCCCCACACACAATCATGTTGTTTTCTAAACATCAAATGATGAAGTATACCCAAACCTTATAGAAGTATTAATATGGTGGGGGTGGGGCTTAAAACCCCAAATGTTTCATCTCTCACTTTACATTCTTTAGTCGTGCATGTCAATGGCTAGCATGCAATTCATTCATCGTTCAACTTATCTGTTAGCTTCTTTTTGTTAGCCCTCACTATCCCTGGGAAAAATATCCTGCATTTACTTGTGAGCCTAAACAAACTAAAGTCAATCAGACTGAGGACTAAGAATAAGATAGATCAAAATCTGGGCTGCAGAGATGACATTTCACTGTAGCATGTCCTGGATTATGTCATCTGTTTTTGACGAGTACTGCTAATTAAAGTTGGATGATCAGATGAATCTATTGACTATCAGCGAAGGGCAGAGCGATTTACTCGTCCCCCTATAAATTAATTTCTTAAATATTAACAATGTTTGTTTTTAAATATTACACACAAACTCCTGCCAGCTGCAAGCAAAGTTTGTTTCCTCCTCCTCCTGCCTCCAAGAGCAGCAGTGATTTATTTACTCACCCCGTGACAGACGGAAAGAACGGCAGCAGCCTGTCTTCAGAAAACAAATGTATCTAAATAATAACCACAGTGTTGGTGGGGAGAAACAAACTGACTGACTTTTTTCCAGTTTAACCGTGTTTATGGGTTGGTGTACGCTACCGGTGCTAATGTTCAGCAAGTAGGGTTAGCACCGGTCTGGTGTTCATCTGTCTTCAGCTACGTATGAAACAACAATTACAAAATGAAACTAAAACATGGATTAAAAACCTTCAGTGAACCTGTCGCTTCCATAAAATAAATCTCTGCTGCAGTTTGAAGACTTTTTGAGCGATTTGGTGACGGAGCAGCAGCTGCTAGCGCTGTTAGCTTAGCACACTTAGCAGGAGGGTGAACACGAGATGTTGGAGCTGCCACTATACGTCTGTTTAAAGCCAAAGTAACCCCAATTAGGCAACATTGTGTTTTTTGGCAACTATTTCCTCAATTTTTGGACTTTTGAGTTCTAATTTGGTAAATCCATCAATGCATGTTTACTTTGCTCCGCCCGCAAATATGTCAACATGTCACCTGTGCGAATAAATCGCCCATCGTCGACTTTTGGACTGAAGATGGGCAATTCGGAAAAATGTACATATCGCCCTACCCTACTGCTAATCCACCTCATTCACGAGCAGTCTCACGTTCCCCGTTCTGATCGGTGGAAGCGATGGTTTAAACTTCCTCTTTCTCTGTCTCCACTTTGCTCCTGGTCTACATCCACGTTTCCTCCTCTTTACCTCGTCTGGGATCTAGAGTGGCAGTTTGGGTGTTTGAGCTTTAGAGATTTCAAATGTCTGCTCCCTTTTGTAAACATGTCTTTCATTGCTATGGTTACACATTATACCAAGTGGCCGAAAAAGTAGAAAAGTTACAGAAGAAATTCTCCCAAGCACAAAAAAAAAAAAATCTGAAAAAGCATTGTCTTCAATTTGACGAATGGAGAAGAAAAATTCCCCAAACCAACATTTCTTGTAACATAACAGAGCCACTGAAACCAGCTGCCACTCTGGGCGACGCTATTCTAGAACTCGATGTGACCCGGCCATTAATAAAACCTCTCATCTACTAAGTCAGGCTGATTCCAAGTGATATTATTTCTCTCACAGTTTTGTGTTCCTAACAGTAGTCACATTAAAGTGAGACACTTAGTAGTCTGGTGGTAGTTATCTATGGTTAAATCACTTTACTACAAACTTGTCACATAAGTAAATCTCCGATGTCTCACACATCGAGCGTCTAGCACTCCGGTGGAAATGAGTGAAAACACAAAAGGTGTTGTGACATTTTTAGAGCATTCAAAGTCAGAATGAGAATTCCAGGAGGCATACAGTGGCACCAGGAAGCAATCCAACAGAAACAGGGCTTTGCTTACAGCACAGACAGAGATCTCTGAAGGATTACACAGCTGACAGTCAGCGGGAGGTACAGAGCTCAGGCTTAAGGAACCAGAGGATTAGAGTACAAGGGCTCGGAGTCTCATGTCCAACCAGAGATAAGACAGAAAGTCGGTACATGAACCACGGAGGACACATTTACACCACAAGCGTCGAGGTTCGGGGGTCACCTCCAGGCACTTTATTTGCTTTGCCACCTCCTGCGAAGGCCGTCGTGGCCATTTGTGAGAACAACAGACGAATAACGCGTTGCCCCTTTTTGCAAAGATCTGCTAAAAGCAATTATCAATGCTATAAAAACACAGGAAAGAGCCCAGCACCTCTTGTCCTCAATAATTCCTTTATAGATGTCTTTAAATCATTAATGGTCACAGCTTTGCGCCGCTGATGAATGGGTTCAATTTAGAGAAAATCATGAATTTAATTAATTAAAGTAATTAGAGGCAGAGCCGGTCCAAATACAGTGAGACCTTTCAGCCCATAGATCTCTGAAGGCTTTTGTCTTAATCACGGTGGAGACGTCGAATAAGAGACAGGAGAGCTCGAGGACAGTTAGAGACGTGACAATCACGAGGCCTGGCTCTCCGCTGCTGCTCACCGAAAGGCCAAAAGACCAGTTAGAGGGCTCATTACACGCAAAGGGAATGTAATGTCAAGCCAAGGCCACAGGTCTGAAATTTACTACTCCCCTTCCTATATCTGGCTGTCATAGTTCCTGTCTAATTCAAAAGAGCACCGCTGATCAAGGATGGGATGTAGGAAATTTATTCTGGAACTGGAAGAGGCCTTTAGGGAAAGCTGATTAGGACCATCTTTCAGTCAGAGGGTGTTTATGGCTGTTATTTTTCAAGCTTTTTACTTTGGGTTGCCAACAGATAGACAAACAAAAAGCGCTCTCACGGCTGGAAATGGTTCTCTTGGTTTATCCGAAGCATTCTTTGTGTGACGATTTCCAGTCAGTAAAATAGAGAATTCTATTATCTCTTATATTTTAAGCTAGCTTCTTTGTGGTGCAGCTTTTTTGGCTGCATGGTGGCGCAGTTGGTTAGCACTGTTGTCTCGCAGCAAGAAGGTCGCGGGTTCGAATCCCGGCTGTGGTCTTTCTGCGTGGAGTTGCATGTTCTCCCCATGCATGCGTGGGTTTTCTCCGGGTACTCCGGTTTCCCCCACAGATCACAACATGCCATACAGGGTCCAGGACTCCCTTGTAAAAGAGATTCTGAATCTAAAAATCCGCCTCTTTCTTTACTTTTAGATGTTTGTCTTCTTCTGATTTTGTCGCATTCGTAAAATCTCTGACATTTCAGACATTTTACCGGAAACCCGGCTGAGGTCTTAGGTGTCCAGATACGTCTGTTCTCACGGCTCCTCTGGGTAGAATAAACCCAAGGTCGGCACTGCAAGCCTGATAACTCACACTGCGTTTGTTTTCCTACCTTGGCGTTAAAATTACATGCAGTTTACAGCTGTTTCTATAATTCATATCCCCAGTTATAGTCCTCAAAACATTAGCATTGTGGAAGTGCAATCTCATATTGCAAGTGACAGTTGTATGCAGGCTGTATCTGCAAGAAGAATACCTGTCTCCGCGCCATAATGCACATTTATTTTCATTACTGACAGGTGACAGTTGCTCACCGAAGATACGGAATCGATTAGGAAGCGTTTTTCCACACAGCTGCTGAGAATGAATAAAAAAAAAAGAAAAACGACAAAGATCTGATCTATCACATCAATGAAGACGGAGGAATATTGAAGGGGGCACTGACGGGGCAAATTGACAGCCCGGTGGAGCAGAAAGAATCGCGTCAAATATCCGGATGTTCATCAGCCTCACGTCTTTTTTTTTTTTTTGACATCCAGCTCAGGCAGTTAAGAGGATATTTATTCCTCCAACAGGACAAACAGCTTTGGGGGCAAAAACAGTTAAAAATAACCTCTAAAATTCTTCACTCCATGTTAATTTACAGCCTCGTCTATTACAGCTTGTGGGGTTTTAACTATAACCCCTAATAGATATCCGGACGTCGTCTGACTTCTCTTTCATACAGTCATCCTTTGACCTTGGCGTGTTAAACTACCAGTGTTATAACCTGTCACAACTTAAAGGTGATGATATAATCTAGGTGTCCTTCCACCATCCACCTGGTGATAACTTCTCCACATCTCACGGATTTTATTTATTTTTCTTCTTCTTTTCATTATATCGTTCACATCCGGAGCCAAAGCCTGTTAATTCTGCTTTACGGCCAAAACCGAGGGGCTCTAATTCTCAATTTTCATGATCACTTCATTCTGTAAAAGCCTGTAAAATACATCTCATGTTGGAAGTGAGATTTTTATTAGGATGTTTCCTGCAGAGTAAAATATCTTATAAGACAGCACTCTCTGTCATATGCTTCAGCGGTGGCTCGGGCTTTGCCAGGTAACGTGAAATATTCAAGCATCAAGCAGCCATTTGTGTGACGGACTGGAAAAGCCTCGCTCGCTCGCTCGCTGGTGTTTGTCAAGGTTATTTTAACAATGTCTGGTGTTGATGATTTTACCGCTGCCAAGCCTGAGACCGCTGTAGGCGTCAGCTTTAAGACCAGCAGCCTGACAGCAGGAAAAAAAAAAGCCCGAACCATTTGGGTTGTTTGTGGTAATGTAACAGTTTATTAAATGGCTCTCCCTCCCTGTTATATGACGGATATCAAGTCTCTGACCTAAACTTGTTTTCCTCAAAAGAAAATCCATATCCGTTGGCTCAGCTGGAACAACGGGGCTCATTTAAACCATAATAAATGTCCTATTGAAATTGAATGGGGCTGATTTTTGCTGATTACGCTTTTGCCACAAAATTTCCAAGCGCTTCCCTGACTCACCTTCCGAGCCGTGACTGTCGGTTCAAGTCGCATTAGCTGGGCACGTTTAAAAAGGAAGTGCTGGAAAAAAGAAGATTTCTGATGTTCTCCCTTCTGCTTGGGAGGAAATGCAGGAGAGCACAGTACTGTACTGCAGACAGACACAACATTTATCAGCTGTAGGCAGAGTTCACAGCTGGGTTTGAGAACAAATTTCCTTCCTGGCAGAAAGTTGGAGATGGAGGAATCACTGCTGGACACCATTACAGAATCTGGACTCTATCTTGACTTATATGATGGTGCAAAGTGTCAGTTTGACCTCAAGGAAGAAATCCAGATTTTATTATAGTTTCTCCGTTATGCTTCTTTATATTTTTTTAGATGAGTAACGGCAAGAATGCTGCAGCAATTTTACTTAGAAACTGCAAAAAGTGGTTTAGTAGTTTTACATTTTTAAGAGGTATAATTCAGATTTTTAATAGAGTA
Organism: Callopanchax toddi; assembly: GCA_006937965.1. Classification (NCBI taxonomy): domain Eukaryota; kingdom Metazoa; phylum Chordata; class Actinopteri; order Cyprinodontiformes; family Nothobranchiidae; genus Callopanchax; species Callopanchax toddi. The sequence goes on from SSNR01000004.1 coordinate 4,007,162, forward strand.
ACTTTTTGAATAGAGTAGTCAGTCAGGGTTTTCCTGGTGGAGTCAAACTAGATGTTAGAGATTAAACTAGTAGCTCACCAGGCTCAGATTGTTGGCAATAAATAAACAGAATTCCAAGATGTCTCATAAAGCCTTTTATAACAAATCTGTTTATAAGATCCAGACATTTAAAATTCACAGATATTTTGTGTTTATTTACCATGTAAGTATCTTCTATATGTGATACTATTTTTGTTTGGTTTATTTCTGGGTTTTCTTTATATTTCTTTTTTAATGGGAATTGTCTTTTAAAATTAAAATAATCATTTCTTTCATTTGTCTGTTTTTTGAGGGTTCTTGGTTTCCTCGTGCAAAATATTAGAGGTTAACAAACTGGTAATATGCTTCAATATGACATGTTTTCAGCAAGAGTTGCTTTAAAAAGCCAAATATTAGCTTCTAATTTATCACCGATTTGCAGCAGTGTATCGTCTGACTCAACAAGTCGTGAGTATTGCTCCAGTCAGAAGACAACTTCCTGCTTCTAGATTTTATAATATGGGGCAACCTTGGCTCAGCGAAAGAGAAGCCATGTGGGAGACCAGGGTTCAAACCCCGGTCTGGATATGTGTTGAAGTATCCTTGGGCAAGACTCCACTGCTGAGGTATACTTATAGGTATATACTAGGGATGCAATGGTCCACTTTTCCCACGGTCCGGTCCGTACCTCGGTATTTGGGTCACGGTTTCGGTTCGGTTTACTTTGAATCGTAGAAAAACTTAAGAAAACCTAAAATGTCCAAAACTTATTTTATTCACACAATAAAATAAGTTTTCAGACGTGTTACTTGTAGTCCAGTGTATCATAATATGTTCAGAGACAAACAGAAATGTCACTTTTAAAGTGCCTTTTCAATGTATTGTTAAACGTAAAATAGTGTAAGAGATTTTTATATGAACGCTTTTATTTTGAAGCCTGGCCAAACGTTCCTGTGCTGTTCCGGCCAGACTTTTAAAAAAAAAAGCGTTCATATAAAAACATCTTACAAATAGTATAAAGTGCCTCTTTAATACAATTAAACACGCCAACACACGGCTCATTTTCTTGTGCTTTTCTGAGCGGATGCTGTACGTTTGTTGAAAGGCATTAGCGAGAGAATGCTGTTTTTCCCTGGCGTTACCTGCTCGAACGGTCTGCTTCCAGAAAGCTACACTGGGGTGGTGGCGTCGGAGGTGCTCGGCCTTGTTTGAAGTGTTTCCTGATACGTGTGGGAGATGGGTCAAACAATGCTTGCAGACCGTCTCATATTTTTTCACCGTTTTCTCTCCCTCGTCTTTATATTCAACTGCGCGTCTTGAATTGTTTGCCTCTCGCCGCCTGTCCGTCTCTCTGTAGCGCTTGTTTTGCTAAAACTTTCAGCTCAGTGGGGCGGGTCAAACCTGTGATTGGTTACTCGCGGCTCGCGGGTAGGGAGGGGGTCTGCTGTGAGGTGCTCAGACGAGACTAGAGCAGACACACAGAATGAAACCAGCAGCTACTGAAGCTAATAATAGTACGTCTTTGGACCGCGAACCTAAGACGTACCGGACCGTGAATGGTGTACCGTTCGGTCCGGTCTTGGACCGCGTATTGTTACATCCCTAGTATATTTACATGTGGTCACAAATTACCCATTCCATTCCCTAACTGAGAAAACATTTCAAAATAACCAAAATACCCCTAGACTTTTCTTTGTTTTTCTTTCTGAAGTTGATGTAGCCCTCGGTAGTCGGGGAAGAGCAAACTTTTTAGTAGAAGTTTTTTCTGACTTCTCCATGACAGGCCGCGTTCTTCCGTTATGGCGACTGTAAACAGGAAGACACAGAGCGTCCTGTAATCATGATGTGCATGCACGTTGATTGACAGCCAACAATGCAGAAACTCAAATTCTATTGGCTTAAAAAAACTGCCAGTCAGTTTGAATTCATAGGAGTCTATGGGAGGAAGGAGGGACTTGAGAAGGATAACAGATGTTGTGGAACTCTACCCATAGATCATAGTTTAGAACTGAACTATCATTTGAAACATTTACAATATAAAACATTAAAAAATACCCCAGACTGCAGCTTTAAGACACAGTCACTGCACTACAGAGGAGCTCCATTCCACTAGACTACTAGTACCAATGGGCTGGACCTCTGTTGAATTAGGTCAGTCATTTTAAATTGGGTACATTTTATGCTGTCACTTATTTTATGTTACATAATATTATTTAATCATCAATATTTTGTACAATATATCAGTTACACATTGACATAGGTATTTTTGTGTGTATAGATTTATACACAAAACGTTCAGAGCACTTGGCAAAAAGTAAAATATATAATATTCAAGTAATTATTTTTATTTTACACAAAGCTGCACAATTCTTCCAAACTTTTATAATCTTAGTACTAACAAAAAAATTGATATGGCATCCTGAACCAGAAAAAAAAAAATCATTTCTGATGTTTGTGCAGTGAGACTGCAATCTTACCCTCGCCTTAAGATATCATATAGATTTCACAGTTAACAGGTTTCTTTCTGCAGAGCAATATCCTCTCCTGAAACATTTTTATACCCTGACTCAGATAAGATCTCATCTGTGAAACTAAAAACCCCAAAATAGACAAAAAATAGACCTTTTAATTCTTACTTTGATGAATTTATGCAGTAAAACTCTTATTAGTTTAACATTAGGGAGTAGAGGTAGTAGAGGTATGTACTTTAGTCGAATCACAATTTATATTAGTCTTGATTTAAAGAAATCACAGAGACTTGGACTTTAACACGAATGTCTCGTGAGTAGATTTGGACTTGATATCTTGTTCAGCATCAGCATTTCTTTCTCTGATCAAGGTCAGTTGTGCCTGTTCTTCTTCTTTCTTCATATTTGAAGAGTCAATACTAATTTATGAAAATTATTAATTATTCATCTGTAATGAAATTACACATTTTGTCAAATGACTTGAGGGCCAAAGTCAAGGTTTCAGACTTGGCTTAACTCGAGACTTGCATCTTTTGGAATTTGAATGGGGTTAGGCTTCGATTGTTTTGAGACTTGACTCAGGTCTTACATGTCCTTAGACTTGACTCAGGTCTTACATGTCCTCAGACTTGACTCAGGTCTTACATGTCCTGAGATTTGACTCAGGTCTTACATGTCCTCAGACTTGACTCAGGTCTTACATGTCCTTAGACTTGACTCAGGTCTTACATGTCCTGAGACTTGACTCATGTCTTACATGTCCTCAGACTTGACTCAGGTCTTACATGTCCTGAGACTTAACTCAGGTCGTTCATGTCCTCAGACTTGACTCAAGTCTTACATGTCCTCAGACTTGACTCAGGTCTTACATGTCCT